>QDHC01002611.1:258893-269961 GCA_013186455.1 Papilio dardanus tibullus | reverse complement strand
TTTGACGGTTAATTTTCTGTAAACAGTGCCATCTGTCGCGCCTTTGTGTACAAATGGTTAAAAAACTACCTATTTAATAATTCACAAGTTTCGACGTGAATAGTGATGTGCATAACTTTGAAATCGATTTAATCTTACTCGAGTTTTATTGAACTATCTTGTGAGTTGTGTAAAAGTGACATACTTGTAAATATTAGATCAAGCGGTGTTATTTTGTTTTTCATAATAATTTTAAAGGCTTATAGTCTTACAATTATATCTCATATTCAAAATCAAATTTAGAAGAATATTATAATAAATTCAGTCAATTTATCATCATCATCATTATCGTAGCCTAAGGACGTCCATTGCTGAGAGTAGATCTCATCGATTACCTAATTGTCTGTTCCTGTGCCGCACGCATCCAGTGCACTGCTACAATCTTTACTGATCTGATCTGTCCGCGACCGCCATTCCAGGAATTTCCGGACCCATTCGTCTAGTTTTAAAAAAATGCGATAAATTCGCAGCACATCACTAAACGTCTAGTGGAACTTCTTGAAACCGTAACAGATGGCGGTGCCCGCGGGCGCGAGCTCCGACTCGCAGATTTGCTGCACTCGCCTTCGCTCATTATCCTCGCATTAAACTTGCAATAAGAAGTTCATTTGCGAAAGTGCTTAAACTTCTTAGTGCTGGAACACTGCAGCACTTTGCATATGTCAGTTGATTAGTCGACTACTTGAGGCGGGGCTGTACGTATTATTTTCTTAGTTATTGTTATTCATACATCCTGTGTTCGTACTTGCGTAATGCATGGATGCAGAGCATGTGCTTTTTAACCCCAAAAAGTATGCACATATTAGTCGAAGCGGTAAGAATTCAGTACTGATTTTGACTACTTTGAATGATTTTTAAATATCTTTGGTAACTGAAATGACTAGGCAAGAAGTGAAGGGTAGTAACGATGCAATCTTTAGGGTCGATTTGTGTGATTAAACACGCAGGAAAATTGAATTGCTTAATGCAAAAGTGCACAACGCTTTTTTTACGCTGTATTTACTTCAACCCAATTTAATTCAGACGAACTTCATATATGAGTTTCTTTTAAGTTATATGTAATGATAATATGACATATAAATAAGTTAGCCATTTATTCTCTCTGTGCACGTTTATAATCTCATTTGTTTTTATAAAACCCGAGATGTAAATTAAAATCTGCTAAAGAACTTTTCAATTATTACCAAAACTATTCACTTATTACATAAAGTTTTTCCCAATTACTTATTCAAGATATTTTTAATTGACGTAAGGGAGAGGGCGACATTGTTTTGTACCAGCACACCACTATGGTTTGCGAACATATGCCCCATTGAGAGGTCTTTTTTATCTTTTCGCAACATTTACACTACGTTCCAATCAATAAAATAAAATCTTTACGATTTCGTTTGCTATAATTTATTTCAATAACCTCAATTACTAACTTTGACATAAGTATAACCTAAAAAATAATTTGTAAATCATAATCACATCGATATGTCAAAATGTAATGAAAAATCTTGCGGTAGCTCCGACCGCGGCGCTGCTGGACGCCGCCGCCTGCTGCGCGTCGCTTAACAACCGTGTAGCGTATGTTGGCACCGCTGCGTGACCGCTGATATCTTGTTTTTGTGTTGCATACCTGTATGTAGCCACTTCATTAAAATTCGATTCGATTTATCGATTCATATCGACGCACAACACTGGCCGGTTGTAATTTTTATACCATAGATAAAAGTTTTTTTTTTCATAGAATAAATGTTGCGATGTGCCAGTGTTGTGTGAATTTTGGTTGTCTCTTTTTTCTATAGATATAGAAAATAAAACCGAGAGAGATATAATCTCTTGTTTTTTATCTATTATCAATTTCAAATTATACCATTCAATTTAAGCATTTTAATGTTGATGAAAATACAACGAGGGATTAAAATCCAAATGGAAGTGCATGTAGCTTGCTCAAACATCCTCCCCGCATTACCATTAGGTAATGAAAGGTATAATCCTCTCCCTGCAGTTCACCTCGACTGCAGAGTAAATACCCGCGGGGTAGTGTCGCCCGCTCTATCGAATTTGTGCGATACAGGGGCTTGAATTTCGACGTTTTAGATTTGTATTTACTTTCACATACGTCGGGTATACCAACTAGTTTGGTGAAATATTCAAAGGCTGTTCCCGATTGTGCATGTATTTAAATGCAGAAGAATTGTCGCCTCTTTGTTAGTTTTTTGAGTCTACAAGAATAACACCAAGACTCGAAATACCGTATCATACAACAAAAACTCATTGACATAATAACCTCCTTTTGTTGGAAGTCGGTTAAAAATAAAACCAAATGTTACTGGCCATTTAAGGCCAAAAGACGACGCAATTTAAAAATGGAACACTTGCAAGTTTTGTTTTTAATTGAAACATATTCGCGTGGATCAATCGTTCAGCCAGCGCTGCTTTGTTTAGCTGACGTGGGGTCGGGACGCCTCGAGGTATTTACTCGTGGCGAGTGTAGGCATATTGGTATAAGACAATCTGGGCCCCCTTTTAATAACTCCCTAACAATGACTCCGTTGCAAATAACGATGCTATCGTGTTATTATTAGTCGAGATAAAGTTTTATTATACAGAGTATATAAGGATAACCAGTAAAATAATTTATTGCTGAAATAAATCTAAGATTAAAATCATTGATTACGAAATCATACATACTTTTCAAGTAGATCAGTTTTACAAATTCGTAGTTCTAGAAGGGAAGCTTCGACATACATTTATTACAATTTTGATGAAATATGTGCAGCCACCGCCTCTGATAAGTAGGGTATTAAGATAATTTCATTAGATTCTTGTTTTTTTAGCTTCAATTGAAGGACGGAACTTCTTGCATTACATTTCTGTATCATAAATTGCGAACAAATAAGACGCATATTGATTTATTCTAATTAGGCATATTATTCATAATATTGATCTACAAATTATTGACTATTTCTTCGTAGTAATATTAACAGTGTATCTAGGACCTTGAACTTTTAAAAACAAAGAGAGCTCATGAAGAATTGAATAGCTGAGTGCGGTCTCATTACAGTAGTTACCGTCCATCGTGACAGCTTCAGGCGATTCCGGCCGGGGTACTACATACTGAAATACCCTTGTAATATGCCTTAATGTTGTTCTGCTAAATATTCTTTAACCTTATTTTGCTTGAGTCCCATAAACTTGATCTGTATATGTCTTTCCACGTCTAAAGTTTTTTTACAACATTAATTTTTATTGCTTATTTAAAACAAAAAAGGAAGTAGGCAAGAAAATATTGTCTTTTATATTTTTCTAAATAATAAAAGAATACAAAGAAAATGTCATTTTAAATTACCAAGGCAACAGAACCCGTAAGGAAGTAAGACCTGCAAGATAAACACCGGACAAGATACCAGGCGCACAGAATTGCTAGATTGTCTTCCGATACGACCGGACAGTTACTAGGAGCGCAGAGCTGGTAGGTATTGCGTCGCGGGGCGCGGGGTGGGCGATCAGTCAGCGGCTCGCGGCGGTCACGACGACAGACGATGTTAGGATACAGACACAATGGTAAAGACTCGATCTGTATCCATTCCGGAAAACGTATCCCTACGTATCCCTAATCAAAATTAATTGTAGGTTAGGATTACAGTTATCTTAGTGCTGTCTCTTAATTATAAAAATGGTCCTCAATTATCTAATAAAAATAAAGATTTTTTAGATTAACTTACAAGTTCGTTAAAACCGTTACGTTCGCTTTGGTAATTGTTTACTTTGCATTTTGATTTTTTACCAGATTGTTTACACAGAAATAAGAGTAAGTACGAGTAAAAAATATTTTCAATCTTACTCATATGAAAGGCGTGAATAAATAAAAAGAACTCAAGTGTGCACAGCGCNGGACGTCGATCGGCTGATAATGATGATGATGATGATGAGGTATAAGCCTTATAAACTTTATATTTTGCACATGTGTTTGTATAGGTATTAATACTTCAAACTTATTTTATAAAGGTAAAAATAAGATATAAAACTTTGTTTTGAATTTCTAAACTTCAAGCGGACGAAGTCGCTGGCGACCGCTAGTAATCCATGTAATTATTTAATAGGAGCTTTAAAGCTTATAGATTCTGTGTTGCCAGGATATGTTACAAATTGTTATAAAATAAAATAAACCGATATACTCAGTTACTTCAGATCAGATGTTTCAAAGCTTAAGTAACAAATTATAATTATTTTATGAAACAATTAATAACTTTAAAATCAATTTAATCGTGATAATGGGATTAGATATATAACTTCGATATATTCTGTTGTTAAAGTAACCGTAACTTAAACTTAGTTTTAACCTAAGTAAACCATAACTTATTATAACTTTCAAGTTGATTCTATTTTGAACAATAACTAAACTTTAACTAAATACTTTAGAAATTCACTATATTTTTAATATGATAAATATTGGACAGTAAACTGGAAAAATAAATCATCATCACTATACGTCACCACCGAGGGGCGTATAGCCTTTTTTATATTATAAAGTGGCAAACGAACAAGCGGCCACTTGGATTCGTGTCTGGATTCGACATTTGCAATTGCAGACGCGTTGTCTACCCATAGTGTACAGAGGAGGAGAAGCACAACAAGAGGATAATTCCTCTCCCTATGCGGCCCCTCCCACGGAAAATCCACTTTCTCTTCCCATCATTTCCTTATAAAAAAATTATAGGAAGGGAAAGTGGACTAAAATCAGGCCTCCGGCACCACACAAGTCAGGCGAAACACGGAACTGCTTCCATTTGACGCGTGTCTTCTGTGTGGTCGTGGCATTTCACCGGGCGAGCCGGACAATTCGTGCGAAGATGTTAAAGCGGGCTCTACCACTGTTGGAGCCTTACCAAGTTAAGGGTGACTAGACCATAGTCAACATTAGCGTGGTTGACTAGACATACCTTAGCCAAAAAACAAATGCTTCAGAATATAATGCAAAATTGCAGATAATAAAAAAAAGATAAACAATATCCACTTGGATACCCTCAGTGGACGGGGTTGAATAAACAATAGGGTGTACAGGGGTGTATTGGAATCGTGATAAAGTTGTCATTACTCACCCCCGAGGTCTTCAAACGACAAATTTTGCCAATCGCCGACCCGCAGCGTAACCAAATTATAGCGACTCTACCACAGCCCTTCATTACAGAAAACTAATTGCCTTATTTTAGTTATTGATGTTCAGTCACTATCGGAACTCTTTGGTGGCATAATGGCCATAAGACCATTGCCTTTTGTTAATTAAAAAGATAAATGAAAAAATAGATGAGAATCGCGGGAACTGTTAACAACGATGTAGTAACGCAGAGATATTTAAGTTTGTGTAAATATGTATAAAGTGTAAATTAAGATAAAGTATTTAAGAAGATGTAAGTGACCAATGAATAAATGTATATAAGCTGCCGTATCATTTTGTACAATTACATTGTCCTGAATAACCGCAGATACAAATTACATGAGTATGAGTTCGACACATTGGCTCCATTTTCCTTCACTCAACGACTAGCGCATAATTTGCGTGACTTCACACATATCTTTGAATTTCTTCGCCGATATGTGCAGACATCACGATGTTTTCCTTCACCGTAAGAGGGTCGGGTAAATATGTACATATGAAAATATTATTAAATAGTAATAATAGTATTAAAAATTATTTTAATAATTATTTTTTTATTTGGAAGTCGGTTAATACTATAGACTAATTACAATTTTCGGAAATTAAGCAATAAAAAAAATACGACTTATCGCCTACCCGTACAGGGGGGCTACACAAAGTATCTTTCAATTAGCGATATCGTTGATTAAAGCTACAAAAATGTATGTTACTGACATTGACATTGGATAAGTCAAGTGCTTGTCACGTGTGAGATATCGAACGGCAACGAATCTGCTATCGTAGATGTCTATGGGCAGTGATCGCTTCGCTATTTCGGCGAGTTCGGGTGGCCGCTTGCTCGTTTGCCACTTTATAGTATAAAAAAAAAGTCAGTTCCATACATTTTTGATGTTCTCTATAGAATCGCTTTGTTGCAGTACTTTGGGTAATTCCCCAGATCATTGGTCTAATATTATACGTCGATGTTACTGGCCTGTCATTTTACACGACAGATAAAAAATTCATCGGCAATTCTGTAACTATTAAGATAATTACAAGCACATTATTATACAATTTTCCACCTTTTAACCCCGAGGTGGACGTAATAAGTCATAATCATTGACCTAGGTATGAAATGTCTGTAATTTGTACTATCTACTGCAATAATAAAAATGCATAATCACGGCAGTCAAATAAAAAAGAAAGTTTTTAGTCTACTTATAAGAAAATGCATTGAACTTTTTTTTTATATTATAAAGTGTCAAACGAGCAAGCGGCCACCTGGATTAGTGAAATAGCGAAGCGACTGCCCATAGACATCTGCAATTGTGATGCGTTTACCCTTAATCTACGGAGGAGGACGCACAGCAAGAGGATAATTCCTCTTCCTATACGCCCCCTCCCCCGTCGTATCCACTTGCTCTTCCCATCATTTCCTTACAAGAAAAGGATAGGAAGGGAAAGTGGACTAAAATTAGGCCTCCGGCACTACACTCGTCAGGCGAAACACGGAATTGATTCCATTTGACGCCTGTCTTCTGTGTGGTCGTGCTATTTCACCGTGCGAGCCGGACAATTCGTGCGAAGATGTCGAAGCTCTACCATTGTTAAAAATGACTTCTGTATTATGTACGAAAATAATCTAAAAAGCCAAGTAAAGTTAAAGCAATAACTATATTCTAAGTTTGAGATAATATTTCTACTTTCGACAGATGCTGTCGCGATATGTGTTTGAATTATTGTCTTGTTATTACAGTGGTTGAACGCTTACGATCACAAGATAGCGAACTACCTACATGTTGTAAATCAAATTCTACAACTACCTTACAAATCAATCTAGGAATCTACTTTGTTGCCTTGTTTATTTACTAGCGACACGCCTATGTAGTTACTTTACTAATAGGAACGTTTTTTAGATTTTCATATGTATTTACCCGACGCTCTTAAGCCTTGTAACCATCACGTTCAGAAAAAATGCTTGGTCCACAACAGTTAGGTGCTTACGTCAGATAACGGGCTTATCATTTTAGTTCAATTGGATTGTAGTTCGACCCATGCTGGGCTCCATTTTCTGCAACTCCACGACTAGCGAGTATTTTGCGTGACTTTACTCATATCTTTGAATTTCTTTGCCGATATGTGCTAGTTACAAGATGTTTTCCTTCACCATAAAGCCTTGTTTTCACCAGGATAGTATTTTAAACGAGTAGCAAATAGCAAGTATCCGAACAAACGATTTACTAATCTACTCCACTAAAATGTTACTGTTCGGACACGTTTAGTTACTAAATTACTATCCTATGGCGTAGGTTTAGGCTTAAACGAGTCCGAACAGTAGTAAATCGTTTGTTCAGATAAATGCTACTTGCTACTCGACTAAAATACTATCCTGGTACGAACAAGGCTTTTACGGTGAAGGAAATCATCATGCAACCTGCACATATCGGTGAAGAAATTCAAAGATGTGTGTGAAGTCACGTAAAATACACGCTAGTCGTGGAGTTGCGGAAAATGGAGCCCATCATGGGTCGAACTACTATCAAATTGAACTGAAATGATAAGCCCGTTATTTGACGTAAGCACCTAACTGTTGTGGACCAAGCATTTTTCTGAACGATCGGAGTGTATGCGACTTTATAAACTTCGGACTTGAAACTTTACAACATGTAGCCTGCGTTCAAAAACACATGACTTATGGACTTATCTCTAGATCACAGTCGCTAACGTAAGTTAGTTATAATTTTGTTAGGTTTTTATTTAATGACATAATTAAATATTACGACACGAGCACCATCTTCTTACTAAACACACCTTTAACTTTTTCTTTCTTCTTGTATTCTTAATTTGTTTGATGTGCAGAAGTAAATACTTAACATGGTAACTGACTATTTCTAACTGTTGTAAATTTAATAGATGCTTAGCAATCTTGGCTGAAGTTTCAATTTTTCGTAGTCATCAAAACGCCTTCGGGTGTCGCGCACGCGCTCTCTCGATAAGCAATAGACTAATAACTAATAATAACTATAACCGACGGACAACCAGTAATTATGCCCACACTGGCCGACCGTTAGACGATCGTTATCGCCCATCGCTGGACCACGACACTAATGCCCACTGCCCACTACCAACATTACTCTCGTCAAACATACACGATAGGCTTTTCATAAAAAAGAAACTAGCCAATAACTGTCATAATTACCTTTCTGTTATTTTACTCTTTGTGGGGTACGTACACCAGTTACCCCCCTCCAGATAAATTTCTCATTCGTAATATCAGTAGTTGATTTTTATATTACGACATTGAATTCTACAGTTATGATGCCATAAACTGTGTTTCTAATTCCATAACAGACTCAACCTTACAGCCATGTTATTAAAGTTATATATTTTAATTGTACATGGCAATACTCCCCTTAACATTAGTCTAATGCGTAAACTTAAAAACTGTTATAAACGTGCGAGAATATTTTTTTAAAGGGCACGCATCGTGAACGGCCAGTGCCTAATCACAGGGCGGCTTGGCGCCAACTTTACCATTCCCGCGCTGTACGGGGTTGCCAGTAATTAATGCCTTGTAATACCCGGGACAAGGGTTAGGTCAAATAAATGCCAAAATTATATATTAAATTGTGAATTATATGTGTGAATAATGTGAACGTATTTGATTTTTGGTGCTCATTTTACGCAAAATATAAATCTTAATACTTTAAACCGAATAAAAAAACTGTCACATTTTAAAAGTCAAAATATGAATTAATTGCACCGTGTTCATTAAATATTTATACATCTGTGATCCGACGCATAATAATGAATAAAAAAACATAAAATAAAATGTACAGACAACTTATGACTCATTAAAGATCGATTGTTAAACAGCCAGGCGGTCAAACATTAATTTTTCAAACATTCCAAGAAGCTATTCGCAAATCAGCACCTTTTAAAAATAAATGACAAAAGTTCCACGACATTCAGCCAGGACAAAGCGCACCGCAGCGCCGCGGCGCGTTTCCGAACGCACTCAATAAATTACGATACCTAATCACCCCTAATTGGGATGTGTCGTGACCCAACTTAACCTCGGGTCGCGTTAAAATAAAAACAAAATAATGCAAACATAATGATACGTGCCGCGTTTTAGAACGCTCTGAACTCTTTTAATTTTTGAACGTTAAACTCGACGTTCGTAAACTGTAATTATCCGATTTCCGAACTTTAAGTATACGGATAGAGATATTAATAGTCTGTGTTTGCTTTTTTTCTTGATTTATTTAGTTTTATAGATTCGGTGAAATTAGTGGTTGGGACGGTTTTTGTGTTAGACGCTAATGGTTACAAATGTGTGTTATCAATTATTAAAAATTTGAGTTTCTTTATGTTTATAATTTTAATAACAAAGGAATTGTTCACAAAATATTAATTGCACCAAACTTATATTAATTGTCTTTTGTTTATGTCAACCCTGATTGAATCATAGACTAGACGGCACCAATAGAAGACTGTAATGCCTATCAACGTGCTGCCGCTGAGATGCTGACCGCATAAAATTTCATAACCGCTATTTTTGTCATATTCCTTATTCTATATGGTAATCATAGCATTTTTTCTTTTTGCAATATAAATTTCATAGAGTATCAGTACAATAAATCATTTAGCATATTTCAAACGATACCACAATTTGCATGACGACCCTCGCACGACCGCAGACCAAAAGCACGCTCCGTTAATTGAGCCATTTCACAGATAAGTAGATAAAACACGGAATAGACCAAACCCTAAATTATGCGTATTATTTGCATGTAATAACAGTTGGGGTGACATACACAGATTCCAATTCTAGAACATTCCATATTCAAACAAGTTGTACATGAAAATTAATCTTAATGCCCTACAAATACGGTTCATATTCATTTGATAGTATCATGGTTGATATATATATTTTTTATAATATTAAAAGTTCCCTATGGAGTTTGAATTCGTGACAGTACTGCACGGGGAATGAAGTTATGCAGATTTGGT
Organism: Papilio dardanus tibullus; assembly: GCA_013186455.1. Classification (NCBI taxonomy): domain Eukaryota; kingdom Metazoa; phylum Arthropoda; class Insecta; order Lepidoptera; family Papilionidae; genus Papilio; species Papilio dardanus. Next base: position 259,781 of record QDHC01002611.1, on the reverse strand, counting down.
AATGATGCCGATTATGTTGCGTTTTGATGATGCGGTCTCTGCGCCCGCGGCGGAGGCGTATCGTACAGTTTTAGTAACGTGCTTTTTTATTCTGTTGCATTAAGAACAAAAGAGGATATAGTGTACTTGTAATCATAATTTTTATCAAGGGTACGTCATTGTGACTACGGAAATCGTCGAATGCTTTTCTATTATTATTCCTTAAAGCAATAGAAGTAAATACTCGACTCATTCTTTAACGGTTCCCGAGTGTGTTGTAGTGAGAAAAATGATAAAAAATGTAAGATGGTAAAGGGCTCTCTTCGTTAACAGGGGTATTAAGTTATATCTTAACAATAATTTTTACATCTCATGAATAACTGTGTAGTATAATCCCCAATAAAATTTTCACAAAACCGCACAAGGGTCATAACGAGCTTACTATTAGCCGAATAATTTGTCAGCGCAAGTCCCAAGAGGTTATATATTTCATTACAGTCTGGGAAAACGGGATGAATACTGAATCCCTCTGCGCGGTGCAGTTGAGAACAAAAATCAACACTTACATTGCCCCAATGCTGTTCATTTCAAGCGGTTTATTGCGATGTACTATTTAATGGATGCGGCAATTAATAGAGGCAATAAACGTACTTAACCCTGAAATGGACGATTTTTGTTTCACGTTTTAAAAAATATATTTGTGTAATAGACATGTATTACTGTCTAGGTAATGTACGTATTACTGTTTAGTAAGTTGTTTAAAAACAACATTGTCCATTTAAGGGTTAATTCTATCTGTACCTATATAATAATGCTTTTTGTAAGATTAAGTGCATAGTTATATAATATAACAATTGACATGTAGTTATATAGTCTTTGCACTTCACATACCTTATGTAGGTACTGGCT
>QDHC01002611.1:236367-249544 GCA_013186455.1 Papilio dardanus tibullus | reverse complement strand
ACCTGCTATAGTTCAAAAACTATTAGACATAGATTTTTTTATATTTTTCTGGTGTCTCTTAGGACTTCCTCGTTCACCTGGTTCAGTTTTGGCGTCGACTTACGGGACATCCTGTATATACCTACTCGTAAATGTATATAAACAAAACTAACTAGGGGCCCGTTGAAATCTATACTAATTTATAAACAGAGAGACTTTATTTTTTGTATGTATTGAAATAACTCAAGAATTACTGCCCGATTTAAGTTAAGTTAAAACAGTTTTATAATTAGGGGTTAAAAGTCTGCTTGCTTTTGATGACAAGGTTGGTCAAAAACTCTTAAGAAATCTACATAAGTAATATTATAAAGAGGAAAGATTTGTATTTTTCTATGTATTGAAATAACTCACAAACCCCAGGGTTGATTTTAAAAATTCTTTTACTGTTAGAAAACTATAATACATTATCCCCGAGTAACATACACTATATTTTATTAATTCTATGCAGACGAAGTCGGGAACAACAGCTTGTATATAACGTACACTTGTATATTCTCAATATGTTTGTATACCTTTTTGGAACTTTTTCACGCCCTCATCCATGTCTTGTATGGCTCCTCCGAGCAGGCTCGCTATGATCGCCTCTTCTCTCATGCTCTCCTCACTATTTGGGTTCAACTGAGAGTTCACTGCGGCTAGTTTGTCCATTATTAATGCATTTTGTGGAAACTTCACTAAAGATTTAGCTAATTTTACTGCTTCTCCGAGAGCTAGAATATAATATAATTCGTATTAAGCCTTATATGGTTCAGGGGGTAATCCCAAGTACATTCGCTACGAAGCGATTCCTTTGCGAACGTCAAAAATGTATAGAACTGACAATGATTGATATCTTACATGTGACAAGCACATTACTTATCGAATATCATTGTCGGTTTGATACATTTTTGTCGATTCCATCAGCGATATCACCAATTGAAAAGTACTCTGGGTAGCCCAGGATAGTATTTTAGTAGAGTAGCATGTAATTTAGTAACTAAACGTGTCCGAATAGCAATATTTTAGTAGAGTAGATTAGTAAATCCTTTGTTCGGATACTTGCTACTAGCTACTCGACTAAAATACTCTCGATTAAATTTAACACAGGCTGTCCTAAGTTTTTTTTGTTTTATGCATACACTCAGTCAGAAGAATCTTAGTGTAAAATATAAAAAGAGTTATTTAGAAACTGTTTATACACTTAATATCAAAATAAATAAAAAAATACTAATTTAATACTACACGAATCTATAACATAAAAATTCTACAAAGAAAACCTCTTAACATCGCTTTTAACCCCAATAATCCGTTCGATGGGGGCACTGGCGACCACATATAACCCACATCAGACTTACCAGTTCCTGTAGAAGTGAGCTTGCAGGACAATCCCATAGCGTGTGCTTCAGTACCAGATATCAGCCGACCTGTCATCAACAGATCGAGTGCGCGCGACAACCCTATCAGACTTGTCAGGCGTCGCCCACCATATATGCCTTGTGGCACCCCTGGATTAAATCAAAAAGTATCGTGTTATGTTATAAATACATAATATTTATAAGTAACTAGCTGTTGCTTGCGGCGTCGTTCACGCGGAATTATTAAATATAGCCTATGTTACTCGGGGATAATGTAGCTTTCTAACGGTGAAAGAATTTTTGAAATTGGTGCAGTAGTTTTAAAGTTATTTCAATACATACAAAAATAAAAGTTTTTCCTATTTATAATATCAGTATAGATAAGTGACACGCACTTGGGCAATGTGGTTGACCAGACCCTAATCACCGCTTAGGGTAGGCCCGAGCCCCTCGGAGCAGATGATGAGTCCACCAAGGTTTCCCTTCTATTTGATAAAGATCTTACTAATATAAAATGCGTTCACGCAAAATACGCGTCAGTCGTGGTGTTGCGGCAAGATAACCCCTACTACTAACTACTAATATGAATGCTAGTTACGATGTTTGTTTAAAGGTACCTCTGAAACGGCTTAACAGATATCTATGAAATTTGGTATAAATATAGAACATTGTGATGCACACACATCAACGAAGAAATTCAAAGATACATGTGAAGACACGCAAAATACGCGCTAGTCGTGGAGTTGCGGAAAATGGAGCCCATCATGGATCTAACTACTACTAGAACATAGTCTCTAAGAAAACATAAGCTTTAATGTTTTTTAGTCCCGTCTAGTCGGGGACAGCTAGTTTCATAAACATAGTCTCAAATTTACTCACCAAATCTTCTGCCTAAACAACCAACTACAGCAGTATCCTCGATTATACGTAGATCACAAGCTATTGATAATTCAAAACCTTCTGCCACAGCGTAACCTGTTACCGCTGCTATAGTGGGCTTGTCACAAAGAGGTCGTCGGAGAAGACGAGACTGGAATTTGAATTGCTTATTTAAGAAATGATTCATTACATCCCGGATCGTCTGGTTAATTCATTTATCTATACTAATATTATAAATAGAGAAACTTTGTATGTATTGAAATAACTCAACCATTTTCAAAAATGTTTTCACCGTTAGAAAGCTACACTATCCCAGAGTAACATATGCTATATTCTTTAACTCCGCACGGACGAAGTCGAGAACAACAGCTAGTTATTAATAAACGCCGTTGATTGTGAATTCAAATGTGCGAAATTAATAAAATATTGCCTATGTTACTTGGGGGTAATGTAGCTCTTAAACAGTGATTTTTTTTTAATTGGACCACTAGTTTTTAAGTTATTTCAATACATTAAAAATACAAAGTTTCTTTAGAATATAAATATAGAGAATTAGTAATTAATAGAATTTTTAAAATGTTAATCGTAAAAGTTCGTAATCCTTTTTTTAGTAATTTACGTGAACTCATAAATGTGAAATAATTAATGTGGAAAAGTCCTAAAACTGATTTTTAATATTTTTTATTGTGAATTATCGTCAGAATTTGACTAAGGTATGATTGGTACCAAAATTATATTTACCGAGGCATCTCGTAGAGTATTATAACCTTTGGAACCCATCTCATCCAGGTCGAAACCGGAGCAGAATGTCCCACCTTCTCCATTAAACACTAGTACTTTGGCTTCGGGGTCTTTATCGAAAGCATCTATTGCTGCTGTCATCTCCCGTAATGTAGCTTCGTCCAAACTGTTCCTGGATTTCTGACGATCTATATTCAATGTGGTGATACCTCCATACTTCTCTACAGTTATATCTGAAACAAATTTTATGTTTATGTTATAAAAAAAAATAAGTTTTTGAGATGAGATATGTTACATACTTTTAACAATTTCTTCTTGCTCTTGTTTTTTAATATCGTTCGAAGAGAATCGGATAATGTTAATACGTGAAAATGAAACATTTTTACATAAAACAGCTCTTAATATAGATTTCATGATATTTAATTTATTTGGAAACTATTTGCCGGCTGAAATCACAATGATCGCAATGCAAAATTAACAATTTATTTTTATAACCTAAAAATCGAAACAACGGAAAATGTCAATGTCAAACAGAAATTCTGTAGTACGCATAATTCAAAATTCTAGAAACACGCTATTTAATTTTGCAATGGGTAACTAATAAATAATTAAAGATAAGACATTAATGAATTACCATTGCATTTCTTTTTAAAATACAATTTTACCATTATGTTATTTTAATTGAATTAAAAACGTAAGTCACTTTTAAACTTTTTCTATTAATGGTCAAATATTTGGTTTGTCAACTGTCAATGTCAAATGTTGGTCGATTCGTCGGAACTCGCAACTATTATTATTTTGTTTTAAAGTGTATAGAATAATAAAAAGTTGATAGTTTTCTTTTATTATAAAACGCTGAATACATTTGTGTTATGGGTGACGTGTGATTTGATCTTAAATGTGGTTAGAGGACACTATCGGCGCAGTGGAACTTTGATTCTTTGTTTCTAAACATTTCGATCAGCTGTTATACTAAAATGAACTATTATGTGTCGTATTTCTTGGGTAATTATACAGCGAGCCTGTATGATATTATTGGTAAGTATTAAATTATAGATATAAATAATGAATCATACAAATTGAAGTAAAAAAAATAATGTACATTTCCCGCACTGATTAATTTCCGGTTTGCGCCTTAAAAAACACATTTCTGTAAATTGAACATAACATACTATTTAATACATAACATACGATTTAATTTTCATTAAATATTACGAAACAATATGTAATTAATGGTAAAAATAACAATTATAAAAAAAAAACAGAAAATGCGAATGACGTTAGATTTTTTTATCTCCGTATAACAGTGTCGATCTTTGTAATTATAATTCATAAAAACTATATTACGTTATAAGTTTTTATATATCATGTATGAAAAACTTGTTGCTTTTAATTTTTTACCTATATTTCTTATGATATGTTCAATTACCATGTAATAAATAAATAATACTGGTATCTGTGTTATAAATATTTAAGCATAGTTAGATATACTTAAACTTGTAATAAATTGATATAATTGATCTTCAACTATTTATTTAACAAAAATATTCAATATCATATTCAATTTTGCTTTTTCAGTGAATCCAGGTGATTGCTTGCTTGTTTGCCACTTTGTAATATAAAAAAGAGTGATCTTGTCTTACTCAATTATTTGCTTAAACCAAAACATTTATTTGCTAATCACTTAATAGTATTAATGCAAATAAGATTTAAAAAAAACTAAAATACTTTACTTATTGTTAATGTCAAAGTTCGAATCCCGCCATGTGTTTTTCGATTTTCATATGTACATATTTACCCGACGCTCTTACGGTGAAGGAAAACATAGTGCTGCCTGCACATATCGGCGAAGAAATTCAAAGATATGTGTATTCACGCAAAATACGCGCTAGTCGTGGAGTTGCGGACAATGGAGCGCATCATGGGTCACCTTTAACCTTTTAACCTTTTTAATGCCAAACTTTGGATGTGTGAATATTTGTTGTCACAACTCCAAAAAAGCTAAGATGGCTGATTGGAACAGATATAGGTAAAATCTGTTATCTGGACTATAGTATACTTAAAGGTTTCGATCCATGATAGGCTCCATTTTCCGCAACTCCACGACTAGCGCGTATTTTGCGTGAATACACATATCTTTGAATTTCTTTACCGATATGTGCAGGCATCACAATGTTTTCCTTCACCTAAGAGCGTCGGGTAAATAGTATACTTATTAATTTTTGTTTTAATTCCATGTAGTGTTGTCCACTAAATATTTGTTAACTGTTAAATATTTGAGTGACATTTGAACATTTGGCCATAAGACTTATTAATAAGTGCTGTGACCATTAGACCTTGGCGGAAATAATTCCTGCAAAACCTGTTTTAATAATTAATGCCATATACAGTTGAACTTGCGAGCGAGAGTCCAAGGAACCGCAATGTTTGTCTCGCTTATTGAGGTTTCTCGCTTATCTAGGTTTGACTGAATTATAAAGAAGTAACAAAAAACTACTGGGCCGATTTAAAAAAAAACCGTTAGAAAGCTAAATTATCCTTGAGTAACATAGGCTATAGTATTAAATTCCGCGTTTACAAACTCGCGAGCAAAAGCCAGTAAGCTATAATTATGTGTGTCAATTTAAATTGATCACATTTAAATATAAAATAACAAAATTCGAATTAAACAAAGGAACTTGTTTTATTGTATGTTGATTTACAGGAAATTATATCGTGTTATATTTTCTCGGTTTTTGTATAAATATGTAGGTCGCATAATTAAAAGGTCGAGTCCGGCGCAGGAGTTGCTGTCCTTTCCGTTTAGCCGGCAGCCGGCGAGCTATACAATGTTGTATGCTATCGCATACAGGAGATTGCTTTAGGACGAATGAGATAAGGAATTCTTTGTCGCGCGATGTTTATTGTTAAGTGTCAGAGCTGAATCCCCGTGATATGCTGCGCGTAGTATCAGGGTGCTGGAATAATCTGTTCTAGGTATTTCATATGAAAATAAATCGACGTCTCCGTCGAATAGTCCGGTAATGTGCTATTACGAGGTTTTTGCTGTTATGCCATTTTCAGCATCTACAGACCCTAATACACCTTTGATTTTTTTTTCCAGAATTGTCCTACGGATATTTACGGAGATATTATAAAAATGTACTTGTTTGTTCACTCACTGTTTAAATAAAAAGATAAAAGTTTTTTTGCTCTCCTGTAAAATTTTAATTTTGCAATTATCGGATTATTCGGTTCGGGCGTCGAAATAATTTTTTATTTATTTTCATCTTACGAAAATAGTAATACTATAGATTGTTACTATTTAATATGCGAAAAATCACATTGAGGATATCCTTTGGGAACCAAAAAAATATGTTTGCAGAAAATATCGTAGCAAAATCTACAACAATGTATCATGCGTGTTCATTTTGGAGCATGAATTTATTTTACAACTTTGCAATTACATACAAAAAATAATCTTGGGTATAATGAAGCAAAAAGCTTGAAGTTTTAAATTAACGATGGGAACGTTAAGACATTTATAACATTCTTGAATATTAAGTACTGAGATATTTGTATGTGAAATTATCAACTCTGAGATCCTATTTATGTAGACATAATTATGTAATTAGCGTTAAAAAATCGCCTGTGCGAATACGTGCTAAGTCTTGATTTAATATGTTAAGTCTACACTATATTTATATTATAAAGTGGCAAACGAGCAAGCGGGCACCTGGGTCCCCTGCAATAGCAAAGCGACATCTGCAATCGCAGATGCGTTGCCTTCCCCTAATCTACGAAGGAGGAGACGCTCAGCAAGAGGATAATACCTCTTCCTATTCGTCCCCTTCCCATCATTCCCTTATAAGAAAATGATGGGAAGGGAAAGTAGACGAAAATTAGGCCTCCGCCACCAAACTCGTCGGACTATACAAGGAATAGCTTCCATTTAACGACTGTTTTCTGTGTGGTCGTGGGCGAGCCGGACAATTCGTGCGAAGATTTTGAAGCTGGCTCTACCACTGTTTAATATTAGTTCGGTTATACGATTTTAAAAACAAACTTGTCAATAGTGATTTTTTATCTCGACAGACTTTGCGCCTCCTGTCAGGACTTACAATGATATGCATAAAAAATCCCGTTCTATCGTTATTTCTTTCCGGTGAAGTTTATCTTTTTAAAAGATAAATTAATATCATGTAAGCAAAGTTCAGTTTTTTCCAGAGAGCCGAGAGACAGAGAGGCGATAGGAGTATTGTGTTCTGTGCCAGAAACGAACTCGTTAATTATTTTTTTGATAATAGAAACGTATACGATATCGTTGGATCGATGAGGCTAAAAAAGATATAGGGAGCTCCACGTCCGCGTTTGGGTTGGGATGGCGCGGGATCGCCAAGTTTGGAGAGATTTCTTGTCGGAGGCCAAGACCCATCGTGTCACCCTAGTTAGTTACTCGGAGTTAATACAATCGTACTGTATATCTTCTTTGTTTTAAATACACCATTTTTAAGTCAATGATATGAGAAACAGAAATATCAATTTCCACATTTATTTATGACTTCGTCCGCGAAATAATATAGCCTATGTTACTAAGGCATAATGTAGCTTTATAATGGTGAAAGAATTTTTGAAATCGGCCCAGTAGTTCTTGAGTTATTTCAATACAAACAAAAATACAAAGTTTCTCTCTTTACAATATTAGTATAGATATACAAAGTAGCAAGTCTCATTACAGTCAAACCATAAACGAGACACTTCTATAAGCTAGAGTCATTCTCTGGTCCCGACGAGCTACCTCCATAAGTGAGAAACTCGCATTAGAAAGAAACTTCTATAAGCAAGACAAATATCGCGGTCTCTTCGACTGTATTTTGCTGTATAAATTGCATGTTAAATTAACTCGTCCTTTAAAAAAATATGTTTCGACGTACATTCATCAAATATAATGACATGTTGGTAAACCTAATATTATAGTAAAGACGGGTTCGATAAAACAACGGCTCCTACGGATATGGATATAACTCGATTTTCAAATTAAATGTATTCTTTGTTCTCTTCGAACTACGCCAAATAAGATCTTTATTAATGAAATTGATATTTACAAGTCTAGTATGTGAAGAAGTACAATTATGTATTATGAACTAGCAGTCGCTCGCGAATCCGTCGACACCAGGAATTAAACATGTATAATATTAGTATGATAGTATAATGTAGATTAAAATGGACCCTTCATAAGCGTAGTCGTTAGTCGAAAAAATCACACAGAAGACAGGCGTCAAATGGAAGCAATTCCGTGTTTCGTCTGGTGAGTGTGGTACCAGAGGACTAATTTTAGTCCACTTTCCTTTCCTATCCTTTTCCTATAAGGATATGATGGGAAGGGGAAGTAGATTTGGGGATTGAACGCATAAGAAGATGAATTATCCTCGTTTTGTGCGCCTCCTCCCTCGTAGGTTAAGAGTAGGCAACGCATCTGCAATTACAGATGTCTATGGGCAGCGGTCGCTTCGCTATTTCAGCGAATCCATGTGGTGGCTTGCTCGTTTGCCACTTTATAACATTAAAAAATCCAATTTTTTGAGTTACAACTATATACGTAGGAACACAAGGACCGGATCGTCCGTCTCCGCACAGGTGTCTAGACCTTTTTTGTTACTAACTGGTTCCAAAGGACGCATCAATGGAATTTTGAACTTGTCAGTTGATTCTTCTACACCTGCCTCGTAAAGCTAAGTTCATATAGTAACTTTATATTAACGGTTTAATTAAGAATGTGTTACCGAGAAGTTAGTTCATAATTTCTGCATTATTTGCCAGTTTTATACATATTATACAATACAATACATAGAGTCAAACTCAAAGTGCAAAAGTTATCTATACTAATATTATAAAGATAGAAACTTTGTATTTTTGTATGTATTAAAATAACTCAAGTACTACTCGGCCGATTTCAAAAATTCTTTCACCATTTGAAAGCTACATTATCCCCGAATAACATAGCCTATATAATTTAATTCCACGCAGACGAAGTCGCGCACAACAGCTAGTGTTTTATAAAGGGAGAAACTTAGTATTTTTGTATGTATTGAAATAACTCGAGTACTACTAGGCTGATTTCAAAAATTCTTTCACCATTTGAAAGCTACATTATCCCCGAGTAACATGAGGCTATATTTTCTAATTCCACGCGGACGAAGTCGCGAACCACAGCTAGTAAACAGTATTTGATTGCTATTACATTGTTTCAGGCACGAGTAAAGAAAGGAAAGAATAAACATAAATTTACATGCGAAGCTAACGATCATGAGTTTCCACTGGAACACAAACGACAAACACATCCATTCATCATAGAGATAACATTCTCTTTACATTGGGCCATTTTTATTTCATATCATTGTGTAAGAAAAACATTTTTGACAATTGTTTACTTTTAAATTTGATTAGGGGGGCACGGACGTATCAATTCAGCCATCATAGTACCGTGTTCACAATGAATTTATAAATGTTCATACGGCTGTACAATTCATATAAATAACTATCTGAGCCTCGTGACTTCGTCTCGTATTAAAAACATAGCTTATGTTACTCGGTGATCATGTAGCTTTCTAACGGTGAAAGATTTTTTGGAATCGTCCCTGTAGTTTTTGAGTTATTACAATACATACAATAATACAAATCTTTTTTCTTTATAATATTAGTGTAGATTTTGGGCTCGTAAATGGTAATTTAATAAATAATAAATGCCTTAATTTAGTAAAAGCCCGTATTCACGATCGAGTTGTATAAAATTTTAACTAACCTTTTCACTTTACCACTACAGAATTATTAAAAATATAGTTGTTTCTATATTTTTAAAGAGAATGAGAGAGAAATACAATATTATGTGACACGTTAAACTGTTACGCTAGTGTAGAAACGTCCTAATGCTCGTTATTTCTCTGTCAAGGCCGGACACACTGACAGAATTCGCTAAATGTCATTAACCCCGCATATGCAAATTATAAAAAAACATCAGATTGATGAAATAATAGATGTAATGTATTTAAATGAGGGCACGCAGTATTCATGACAAAGTTATCTTGAGATTTTAACTTATACCTATTTAGGTAGGTGCCTATAAAGCCTTGTACGCACTAGGATAGTATTTTAGTCGAGTAACAAGTAGCAAGTATCCGAACAAAGGATTTACTAAACAATTCTACTAAAATGTTGCTGTTCGGACACATTTAGTTACTAAATTACTGCCCTAGTGCGTAGGTTTAGGCTTAAACGATTCCGAACAGTAGTAAATCCTTTGTTCGGATAAATGCTACTTGCTGCTCGACTAAAATACTAACCAAGGCTTACAAGGCTTAATGGTGACAGAATTTTTGAAATTGGCCCAGTAGTTCTTGAGTTATAGTATAGATAGTTTTAGCAGTTTGACATCCTTAAAAAACAACTATCGTCAACAGATAGACCGACTGGAAGAGTTAGATTGGTTACATATATTTATCTACACTAATATTATAAAGAGAGAAACTTTGTATTTTTGTATGTATTGAAATAACTCAAGAACTACTGGGCCGATTTCAAAAATTCTTTCACCATTAGTAAGCTACATTATTCCCGAGTAATATAGGCGAGTAAATTCCACGCGGACGAAGTCGCGTACAACAGCTAGTGATACATAGAATTGATAAAACTTGTAGGGTCAGCAATTTGTCATGTCAACAATCATTCACATTTCAGACGTTGCGTGTTGCATACGTTAAGGAAAGTAGTCGCATGCGGTTTGCGAATGCATTTATCTACCGGTCGTTGGGTTATCAATTAAATTAAATTAAAAAATATTTTATCGTTTTTGTGTAAGATGGTGGACAATCAGTGTAACGCGGGACCTGTGAAGGCATACATTATGAGTGAATTTCTTAAAAGATTCGATTTTGATACCACAAATGATGTTGTCAAATTGTCTATCGCTGTTATAGGATTTTATATAGGGATGTTTTATTGTAAGTATTTTATTTTTGTTTATTGATTAAGGAATTATGTGTTTTTTTTTAATTTTGTAAATATGCGGTTTTTTGTTGTTCAGTAGGAATAAGCAGATTATATGAATTTGGTGCTGCAATTTAAATTAAAAGTTGTAATTTAGGTAATTTATGGTAAATTAATAATTTAATGAGAATTTTGGTGAAATTTAATCACACAAAATTTTTAAATATGTGTTTTAACTAAAAATTTACGAGATTTTCGTTTTTTTTTATATTATAAAGTGGCAATCGAGCAAGCAGCCACCTAGACTCCCTGGATTAGCGAAGCGACCGCTGTCCATAGACATCTGCTATTGCAGATGCATTGCCTAACCATAGTCTTGTATGGTTATTTTAAGTCGAAAAATAAAAACCATGTCCCATCCTTTAAAATGTATAAGTGTAATGTATTTATACATTTCATGTGCAAAATGTAACGTATTCAAGCAATTAATAAGCATTTAGTTAAACGCTATTTCAGCAAAACATAATATTCATGATACTAGCATTATAACTTAATTAACTTCTGATTTTAAATGTTGCTTTCTCTTAAGAAAATCGTCTTTAGTCAAAAGACAGTCACACCTGTGGGCTTACCCAACATGCTTTTCGATCGGCGATGTCTCTGATGGAATCGACAAAAATGTATGAAACTGACATTGACATTCGATAAAATCATGTGATTGTCACGTGTGAGATATCGAACGTCAATGTCAGTTTTCAAATTGGTCGATTTCATCAGCGAAATCGCCGATCGAACGCCCGTTGGGTACGCCCTCGATAAGCGAGACCTGGATTGGCAAGAAACCTCTATAAAAGTCATTTTTCGGTTCCGAAGTTTTTTGCGTACCTCTATAAGCGAGAGACGATAATCCCAGATTTTTGTACGGCGACCTCTATAAGCAAGAATCGTATCGCGGTCCCTTGGACTATCGCTTACCCAGGTCCGGCTGTAATTGCATTTTTTAGTTACAACTATATTCGTAGGAGCCTGCACTAGGACCGAATTATTGTCCTAGACAGACTATATTGACTTAGTCGTGAAGATTTTCTTTATGTTTTCTTTGTTCTTTGTGAATTCGTTTTGAAAATAATGACGTTAATTATCATAAAACAAATTAAGGGAGATATTTTGGTTTAATTTAATCCGATAAAAATGTTACAAGAAAAGACAATAACCTTAATACTGAACAAAGATATATTCTTCTCTTCTCTTTCAAGATTGAAGACTTAAACACGTCGACTCATATGAAATGAGTGACAACAGTTGATATATCTCAAAAGGTACACTACAGGGTTACCAAAAGTAAATTCGCTACGAAGCGAATCTATAGCGAACGTCAAAAATGTATGAAACTGACATTGACTTTCGATATATCACACGTGACAATCACATAACTTATCGAATGTCGTCAGTTCCATACATTTTTGTCGATTCCATCAGCGATATTCCTAAACGAATAGTACTTGGCCCTCCTGGATCACATATTCGCTTGATTTCCATATTAATTTATGTCATGCAAATTATTACGTATTTAGGTTACAAAGGATTTTTAAGGGAAAGTGGATTAAAATTAGGCCTCCGGCACCACGGCGACGCACGGAATTGCTACCATTTGACGCGTGTCTTCTGTGTGGTCGTGGTATTTCACCGGGAGAGCCGGACAATCCGTGCGATGATGTTGAAGCGGGCTGTACCACTGTTAAAACATGTTAAGCGTCTATGCTAAACTCCAAATTCAACGGCGATCTCGTTTACTTGTGGCACCACTTAGATTTTAAGCGACGCTTAAATTTGAGCGGCGTGAACATTCAACCGTACGTGTGTCAGATTGTATTCAATCATAATGCAATTAATATAATTTTATGTAAATTGTTTACGTCCATAAATATAATGAATTCGTGTAACTGCCTGTTAAGTGTGTCAGTGGATTAACGTAACGCGAGTCAGCAGAATTGACGGGAAACGAGCGGCCATCTTTAAAGGCGATTTACACCGATGAGACAATTTACGACCGAATCAAAAAACGAATCAAAAAGCGTCGCTTATAATCTAATTTAATTTCATTCCAATTGGACACCTTTCTTGATAAAGTCCTTTTTTTAAACGCCGGGAAATGCATTTATGCACCTCTACGCCGGGCGTGCAATGGCGTAGGGAGTGTGGGACTCGCCGGCCACAGAAGG
>QDHC01002611.1:198655-210246 GCA_013186455.1 Papilio dardanus tibullus | reverse complement strand
CTTACCTTGTATCTCCAAAGCCAGATAAAAACTCTCAGTTTTAACTGCACAGTTCGAACTGCGCGGTTAAAACTGACGTGTGCAGGCAAAACTGAAAACAGTTTGATTGTGCAGTTAAAAAACTAAATGTCTGTAGCTAGCTATATATGGCTAAATGGATTTCCTTAAAAGACAGACGTAGAACATCACTTTTAACATTTAAAAGAAAACATAAGCTACTTATTATTTTTTTTAACTCCATGTGGTTGAAGTCACATGCAACTACTACATTTTTCTACATTTTAACTAAATAATAAATATAATTCCTAATTACTGAGTAAGATATGATTTAACATTTTTAATTTATTACATATTTTAAAATGTAACATTGTAAGATTTGTAATATTTTACAGTGGGTGAAACACAGCGTACGATCGCGTACATGTGCAGTAACAACGCATCCCACGTCATCACACAGTGGGCTATATGGATGTCTGGGAACATTGGTAAGTTCATTTTAATATTATTAAAACTAAATAAAAATTACCAATTCCTACCCATCTTTACAATTTGTAAAAATTAGTAGAAATTGTAATTTTTACTTTTACTTTGGTAAATTTTTAACAAATTGTAAAAATTGATAATACTGTAATAAAATCCTAAATATAGATCAGCAATATATTTTAAAACCATTCAAATTAATGATCTTTTAAACAAACTAACAAAACATAAAAAAGTAGATTTTCTGTAATTACAATTGTTTATGGTTAGCCAATATGGAATAGACATGATAAGTTTTACTTTAAAATATACATTGTTTACAATACTAATATTTTCATTTGAAATAAAAAAAAAACTTATAATTGTTATAACACACCAATAAACTAAATACGTTTATTTCCAGCCATCCCTCTAACCTCAATACATCCTCCGGATATGCTGAAGTATTTCCTAACAGATAGTTCAGCTAGCTTAGTTATATGTACACAGGAATACGAGAAACTATTACGTCCGATTACTCTAGAAGTTTCCAGACCTCTCCTTATAGCTGGTAGAGAGAAAGAAGTGACCGCACAACTTTATCAACCGAATACATCATTTTTGGAACCAAAAATGGAAGAAAGTTTAAGTGATATTGGTAAATCTAATATTTGGTATGGAGAAAATGATGCTATGCTTATATATACTAGTGGTAAGTATTTAAATTATTTTTTTATATACTAGCAACCCCAGTGTCTCCCGGGTGGGAAAGCATACTTTTTTCTTCAGCAAACCATGGGCAAAGGTTGGAGGAGGGGGAACGCCTTAGCTTACCTTTTAATACCAAAAAAACATAGACAAACATTACTATTACTATGGTCTTGTTTAATGTAGTTTTTTAACCGACTTCCCAAAAGGAGACAGTTCACAATTTGTCTGTATCGTCGGCCTAGTGCAAGAACTTATTTACTGACCAATGCAACAAGTCGAGAAATCAGTTAATTAGTTTTAGTTATATAGAATGTCCTCATAGTACCATAAGTTTTTATTAAAAGAGTCCAAACTATATAAGCTAACAATTAGTGAGTTTTTGCATTGTATAGATCTCATCAAGGCGAGTTCATAGCTGTTATTAACTGTACATAATGTTTTTTATATAATATTTAAGATAGAGTTATTCTGTCTTTGCCCTGGTGGACATCCATGAACCAATGTAGTAGGAAATGTTCCATCTATTACTACAGTCTACCATTTTTATCCATTCAGACATAGACAGCGAGGTTCCATTTAATTCCAGGTACGACTAATAAGCCTAAAGGTGTTGTATGGACACATAATATGCTCAGTACACAAATAGCAGCACTGCAGAGCGCGTGGCAGTACTCCGCTAATGACGTTGTACTACATACATTGCCTTTGCATCATATACACGGGCAATTGAATTCTTTGAATGCCTCCTTAGCTGCTGGTGCACGGTGAGTATTATTTTTGTATGAACTTGAATGATTTTGATTAGCGATTTGAAAGGGAATAGCTGTTACTAATCGAATATTTTTTTGTTGATTTCACAAAACGAGACCCTAAATTACTCTGTGTTTTTTTGTTAGCTCATAATAGCATTTTAGATATTTTAACAACAGTCTATAACATACTGTAAAACAATAAGAAATATCTAACATTACAATCTTAAATATTACACACGTTACAATCAACATTACACATGTTACAATCGCTATTACACATGTTACAATCAATGTTACACACGTTACAATCAGAATTACACATGTTACAATAACATTACGCATGTAACAATCAACATAACACACGTTACAATCAATAGCACACATGCTACAATCAACATTACACATGTTACAATCAATATTACACATGTTACAATAAAAATTACATACGTTACAATCAACATTACCCATGTTACAATCAATATTACACATGTGTTAACCAACATTACACACGTTACAATCAACATTACACACGTTACAATCCACATTACACACGTTACAATAAACATTACACACGTTACAATCAACATTACACATGTTACAATTAACATTACACATGTTACAATCCACATTACACACGTTACAATCAATATTACACATGTTACAATCAATGTTACACACGTTACAATCAGAATTACACATGCTACAATAACATTATGCATGTAACAATCAACATTACACATGTAACAATCAACATTACACATGTTATAATCAATATTACACACGTTACAATCCAAAATGACATGTTTTAAAACTTACAGCATACGTATGCTATCATCGTTCGTGTCCCACGGTGTGTGGTCTCGCTTACTCGGTATGGGAGAGAGGGAGGAGGCGAAAGTGTCCGTATTCCACGGAGTCCCGGCGATGTACTCCCGCCTTGTCGCGGACTATGACACGATGTTCTCTGACGACAAGATGGCGGAATACGTCCGGAGCACTTTGTCTAGTAAAATGAGGTTGATGTGTGCGGGATCCGCGCCTCTACCTGATAAATTGTTTAGGAAATGGGAGGAGGTGAGTTTGTGTCTCATCATCATCATCATCAGCTCACTATCGGTCCCCACTGAGGGCTTCGGAGTTTAAGGGGGGGTGAATAGGTCATAGTCAACGCTGGCCCAGTGCGAGACTCCATATCTTTGAATTTCTTCGCCGATATTTGCAGACATTACGATGTTTTCCTTCATCGTAAGAACGTCGTATACGTAAATGACTGGATTCGAACCCAGTATCTGAAGATTACAAGTCACGTGCTTTAACTTAACCCTTGAGTCACCGATGTTCAACATAAATAATGGGGAATAAATAGTAGTGGAAAGAAGATATGGGAAGTCCTATAAATCTTTACATGGGTTAACAGTTGATCTAAAATTGACTTTTATAAAGTATTTGGTGATGTACGAACTTCGTCAGCGGAATTAAATATAGCCTATGTTACTCGGAGATCATGTAGCTTTCTAATAGTGAAGAGAAGAATAGAAATTGGTCCAATTATTGAGTTATTTCACTCTTTATAACATTAGTATATAGTATCCTCTTTGTTCAGATATCAGGCATCCGTTTATTAGAAAGGTATGGTATGTCAGAAGTGGGTATGGCTCTCAGCAACCCTTACAGGCCGGTGGAGCAGCGTCAGGTGGGTTGCGTGGGACTACCTCTACCCGGGGTCGCAGCTAGGATAGCCACGGTTGAGGAGCTGAAGCCATTAGTCACTGTGGAATCTGCAGTGCCTGATACACAGGTAAGTCAGAGGTTGTGTAGTCAGTGACCTCTATGAATGGATAGGTCGTTGATTTATAATTACAGTCTTTATTTCTTCGTGTAGACACCGATCTCTATTAATAGATAGGCCATTATCTAGAAATTAATAATTGCATTGTTCTGACTTAAACATGTCTGTTGTAAATGCCAGTTTATTTCGATTCTTAATTTGTATCTTCACCATTGTTGACAAATCATAATATAAATAAATCGACGAAGAACTTGTTTAATGATTATTCATTTAATAAGCGGTAATTTTATTTATAATCACACTATAACAAAGATATTTAAGAACCCAAAGGAACCAAAGATGCTGCAACGATGGTAGGAGGAATTAGCGTAGCACCTTACGAGGGGATACAAAAAACCCGCTAGCCTCAGCGTCAAAATAGCAGAAATAAAGTTGACAAATTTCCACATCTAGCCTGTCCATTTCTAGAAGTCAGTGTTATAATATGTTTAGAATTTAGTAGTAGTAGTTCAAGCCATGATGGGCTCCATTTTCCTTTACTCCACGTCTAGTGCGTATTTTGCGTGACTTCACACATATCTTTGAATTTATTCACCAATAAAGTCGAATTTATAAACTTGTGTGTTCAAATTTAATTTCATTTTAGATATCTATGGATAAATTAGGTCTATCAGGTTCCAAGGAATGCTTCTCAGATGAAGGAAGTGAATGGAAACAACCTACAGTTACTGTACATGAAAAAAACAATGATGATGAATATCAAGGTGAATTATTATTAAAAGGACCCGCTGTATTTACTAGGTATGTGTTTTAAATATTTGTGTGTGATTTTAATGTGATAAAAATCACTTTTTTTTCAATTCGGAGACTCAGATTTAAAAAAATACAAATAAACGTGTTATAATAACGTTCAAAAGATCGAAAAAATCTAATGTCAAGCGATAGTAAAATCAATATTGTATTTTTAAAGTTATTCTCCTTTAAAACTTAAGAAGATCTTAATTCTTATTTCGACTAATACAAAATCATAAGAAATCCAATTTCATCCGAATCACCTAGTACAGCCAAATTAATTATTTTTGTAAATCAAAACAAAAGAGAGCGAAATAAAATAATTTTCGCATACTCAGAGATACGCAAGGAGATCCTCGTGCCGGCTAATTCCTAGACCAAAGGCACCATTCAGCGCAATAAATCTATACTAATATTATAAAGAGAGAAACTTTGTATTTTTGTATGTATTGAAATAACTCAAGAATTACTGGACCGATTTCAAACATTCTTTCACCATTAGAAAGCTTCACAATCCCCGAGTAACATAGGATATATTTTATCCACACGGACGTACTCGCGGGCAACAACTAGTTATAATATAACCAATTATTTTAGATATTGGAATCGTGTACCACAATTAACAGCAACAGATTTTAACAACGGTTGGTTTAGAACCGGCGACACCGCGTTATATTCTAAAGGTCGCTTTAAGATCCTCGGCCGCACTTCTGTAGATATTATAAAGAGCAGTGGATATAAAATTAGTGCTTTACAAGTAGAGTCCGCGCTGTTAGAGCACTCCGATGTACTAGATGTGGCGGTGTTAGGTGTACAACACGATACTTATGGAGAATTAGGTGAGTATTTACATCTACACTATTATATAAAACAACTAGCGACCCGCCTCGGCTTCGCACGGGTGCAATGCTGATACTAAATGCACTACAGAAAAATTGTATATAACAGCCATACTAATCATAATTGCACCCGTTCGTAGATTTACCATAGCAGCGCCATCTATTGATTACTTACTCAACCCAGTCCAAAGGTATCGACATCTGTTAGAATCATTTGGAGTTAACAGATAATTGTGACTGTCAAATAATAACAGACAAATAATTAGCAATAAATTAAGTGTGTGAATTTTATTGTAATCGGTTAAGTGGTTTAGGAGTCCATTGAGGACAAACATTGTGACACGAGATTTATATATATTAAGATAAAGCTTTTTATGTTTGTCCCTATATATGCTTGAATCTTTGAAAACTACGCAACGGATTTTGATGCGGTTTTTTTAATAGATAGAGTGATTCATAAGGAATGTTTGTATGTGTAACTGTGCAATTGGACCCGTGCGAAGCTGGGGCGGCTCGCTAGTTTTTTTATATTTCAGCTTTATTAGACCGAATTCGCGAATAAACGGACTCAACCTGAAGTAAAATCCCCGTTTATATCGCTAACTCGGTCTAATGAAGGTGATGTATTGCATATAAATGTCGTTTTGGTAGAAAGTTTGTTCTTCTATGGAAAAAAGTTTGTAAACTAAAAAATGAAAAAGTAACTAAAGCCTTATTCGCACCAGGATAGTATCTTAGTCGAGTAGCAAGTAGCATTTATCCGATGAAAAGATTTAAGCCTAAACCTAAACACTATGATAGTAATTTAGTAAATAACGTGTGCGAACAGCAACATTTTAATAGAAAAGATTAGTTAATAGTTTGTTCGGATACTTGCTACTCGACTAAAACACTATGCTAGTTATACAAGGCCTAAGGGTTATATATGTATATGTTTTATTCAATGATTTTTATTTGTTTTTGTAAGTTTAAATGTAGCAACACTGAACAATTTTATCTTTAAATCGATTCCCAAAGTCTTTTTTTATGTTTTGGTTTTAAAATGTCAGAAATAACAGTGTTTGAATTTCTTTTAAGAAATTAGGTCTAATGTTTTTTACAGCAATTATATTTTGTGAATAAAAAAAAACAACTAAATTATATATTCTATACTTCCAGTAACCGCAGTAGTAGTGACCAAAGATAAAATTAAACTAACCTTAAAAGATATCAAAGATATCGCGGGTAAGAAGTTACCGCCATATGCATTGCCAAGGAAACTATTGTTAGTGGATCAAATGCCGAGAAATGCGATGGGAAAATTAGACAAGAAAGAAATAAGAAAAGTATTCGCTGATAAACTTAAAGGATAAATAAGGTGAGTTTTTATAATCTGTGTTTCAAAATAAACCATAGACAAACTGTCTTTTCGCAAAAAAGAAACATTCAATTATATTTCTGTCATAGCACTCTTTTTTTTAAAACCCTTGTGGAAAAAACCACGGAACAGACTTGGAACGGTTTTATTACGGCTAGTACAAAAAAGTGAAGAGGAAGCATAGATAAAGGAAGCAACCAAAGAGTAAAATTACCATAGAATATAAACTAATATCATAGAGCTAAAATTACAAACATGAACATATTTATGTTTAATTTCCTACAATTTCACTTTGAGCCGAAGTCCACGCTTAAACTCCAAATTCTACGGCGATCTCGTTTAATTTTTTCCGTAAGTTAGATTTTAAGCGACGCTTAAATATGAGTGGAGTTTGAACATTCGGCTGTTCATCTTACAATTTTGACGAAATAAATGTTTTTTTTTATATTTGACATTTCTCTATTTAATTTCTATATTGGAACGGAAATAAATAGTTTTTATACATTATGTTTCTTATACTGTCGAACCTGGATGACCAAGGGAGCGCAATATTTGTATCGCTTATAGAGGTTTCTCTCTAATCCGAGTTACTCGGATGTAGTCGGGACCAGAGAATGACTATCGCTTATTTGACTGTAGTGTATGGGGATTATTTTTTTAATTTAAGAAAAGAGGGCAATCGAGCAAAGGGAACACTTCATAATCGTTTATTTTAGATATTTTTTTTTTCAGTTGTACGACTGGAGCTCCTGTAATGTATATAATCGTGTTAAAGTAAGTTATTTGATTTATTTAAAAACAAAACCATATAACATGTTTACGTAAAATACGCGCTAGTCGTGGAGTTGCGGAAAATGGAGCCCATCATGGGTCGAAACCTTTAACCTTTAACATGTTTACTAAATGTTACCGATTTTGTTTTAAATTGACGCATTTGTTTGATTTTCTGTTCCCTGTTTTATTGTAATTATTGTATATTAAATGCATTTATCAAGATAATGTTAATTAATTCAAGTATATAAGATAACACATTTTTTTTAAATTATAAAAACAACACAACTCACGCCCGTAACCCAGAAGGGTAGGCAGACAACGGACGTCAACTTATCTCGATCCTGACACATACGCATACACGACGGTTACGCGTCCTCTTAATACTTAATAACGAAAAATAATAATAGAAAAACGTAAAATTATTAACGTCTCTATATATTATTGATTCACTTTATTTTTGAGCAACAATTATTATTTTTCTTTTGGTTTAATGCAGATTTGTTATTTAATATGAATATATCTCGATTTTAGAATATATTGTATTTCGTTTTAACATCAACCGCAAATACCTAGTCAATAATTGCTATGTGATAGTAATTATTTAAAAATGTTGAAGCGAGTCTATGTATTCCTTAAAAGGCGGCAACGCATTTGCGGTTCCTCGAGTGTTACGGTCCATGAGCGTTGAAGATCACCTCGGTGATCCAGCCGCTCGTTTGCCCCTTATCTACGGTTTCAAAAGACCGATCACGCATAAAAAGGACTTATTCAAGCAAATTCTCCGGTTTCATCGCGAACTCGGTCTAATGAAGCCCTATTGTTATAAAAAGTAAATGTTCTCTTTTTAGTGTTATTATTTAATAATAATTAAAAAAGAGATATCAAATAACATTGTAGGTCTCTTTCTATCTTACTAATATTATTAAAGTGAGAGTATGTATGGATGTTGTATGGATCTACAGATAATTTACTTTTTTTATTCCGAAAGAAATCGAAGGGAAAAAACTAGTTATAATCGACCAAAGTAAAAATAAATACACATAATATTATAGTCTTGTTTTGTTTTTAATTTTAAATAATATTTTTGTTTTCAAGAGTTTTCATTATTTATGTCTTGACTGATTTGTATCTGTAATTTGTTAAAAATAAAAACACATGTTTATATCATTTTGAGTTTTATTAATAATCCATTTTATTCATTGCAATTTAAATATAATTGCACTGAATAAAATTGATATACAATCAAACCTGAGAGTTCCCAAACGCCTGTTGGAGAGTAAGCCGGATGGGCGAAGAGCACGAGGTAGGCCAAAGCTAAGATGGCTAGATGACGTTGAACGCGATCTTAAAAATATCGGCGTCAAGGGCTGGAAGCAAAAGGCCCAAAGTAGACTAACATGGAGAAATTTACTGGACCAGGCCCACCCGCGGCTGTAGTGCCTCTGATGATGATGATGACAATCAAACCTAGATAAGCGTGAACCATGCACTGGTCCCGAGGGACCTTCTTAAGCGACAAGCCTGATTAGAGACAATAAGCGAGATAAATCCCGGTCTCTTGGCCTCTTCCTTATCGAGCTTCGACTGTAGTACATAAATAACATATTTTTAATATTATATAAAAAAAATTAAAAGCATATTTTGGTTTAATAAACTAATTTAAAAACATAGTCATGTATTTCACTTACAAAATAATTAATTAACTAACATACCTGTTTTTTTATAATATAATTTAATACAAATTCAATAAAATTATGACACGATTTAGGAAATTTAGAGTAATCAATTAAAATTTCGTTAAATTGAAATATTACTCTAATCTAATGACTAAAAATTAGACCTAGCTACGGAAATCTGAGACTTTAATCTCTAAGGGACGCGTCGCCGACATAAATCTCTTCGGAAGTAAGAAAAAGAAGTCTCTGATCTGATAAAATTGTGTCTATGGCTTAATTAGACCGAGTTCGCGATAAAATCGGAGTTTACTTCAGCGTAAGGTCGTATTATTGCGAGAACTTGGTCTAATGAAGTCGTAGAGTTAGAATTTATACTAGAATATGTATATAAAATCTAAGTATCTTGTATGAAACTTCTCGCAGCTGCGGTCGCGTTTAACAAACATGGCGGCGAGAAAGTAGCGGACGATATCGCGTCAGACCAACTTGAATACGTCGCTACAACAGTAGCTGACATCCCTAATAACATCACCAAAGATGCTAAAAATACATCATACCATTTAACATTATATTCATCGATATAAGTTCTACATATTTCTTCGTAACTACCAAAAGTTTGATATTTATACGGTAATGATTCGGTAGAAACGAGCGGCAGTTTTGACAGATCGACGCCATCTTGAAAATCACGTTCGGAAATCGACACTTTCGGTTTGTAACTCATTGAAAACTCTTGTTTAATATTTATCGATTTTAAATAACATAGTTTTAAAAAGAATAATGGTGGGAATATAAACATTAATGGGCCGGTTAAAGTTGAACCGACTAGACCCATAACTAAATCGAATCTCGGCACAGATTCGCCTAAGAATACTGCTAAAGCGACAATACTGGAACGCATCAGACACCTTTGTATGCAGAAACCTATAAAAAAAAACAATTAATTACAATATTATAGTACACATAATCTGGAAGAATACATCTACTATATTTTTTAATACTACGCAGACGGAGTCGCGCGCTAGTAATAAATAAACACAATTTCGAGTTAATTTTAGTTATAAAAGTATATTTACTTCTTGGTATTTTGAGTAAATCTTCTAGATGTTGGAACAAAGCAGAATTTCCGACTGCACTTGAGAGGCACAGCTGTAGGGTGACCAGTAAAGCTACAATGTATAGGGTAATGGATGGAGGAATACCTGAAATTAAAAAAAACAAATGTTTACACATGTATAATATTAACTAGTATTATCTCTTAAGAATGACTCAAGTTAAACCGTGTCCCGTCTGGGACGTGCTAAACATATTTTGCCAGTGGTCCGTCCGCCGCCCGGCTCGGGCACGTTTCTATATTTTGTATTCACACACTGACGGTTCTTTTAGTCTATACGCGGCCTACGCAATATAGTCTTGTGTACAAAGGGTCTTACAGTGACCTAAGTGATTTCAATAATTGCGTAAAGTATCTAAATAACTAGCGATTGCCAAGAAACGGAAACCTGTAACCGTGCCCACCGCAAAAGAATAAAGAGCTGAGCGGGAACTGGGTGGTCCCATTTTCCACTTTCATACGAAACTGCATACTTGTGTGCCCAACACAAAGATAATGACATGTATCAAAAAGATCCAAAATGTTCTAAAGAACCAAGTTGTGTCGAATGAGACAGCTTTTTTATATAGGAGAAGGGGCAAACAAGCAGCGGATCACCTAAGTTAGTTGATCCGACGCCCATGGACATTTGCAACGCCAGAGGAACAGCAGATGTGTCGCGGCCTTTGAGGGAGGACTAGGCTTTTTATTAAAGCTGCGTTATGCCGTTGAGCTCGCTTAGCTCACCATCAGCCGCTCATTACCTCTACCTGTGGAACCACTTACCCTGCAGTATATTATTTTCTACGCTATCACCATATCTATTCGCAGCCAGTACTGTGGTGATGAGGAAGACCAGGCCGGTCGCGAGGAATGCGGCGAGCACGGCCGCGTTGATCCGTCTACTGTCCTTCATATCCACTTGCAGTGTTAGTAACATCGGGTGGATGTCAAACTGTAATTTAGTAAAAACCATGAGGAAATTTAAAAAAAAAAGTTAAGTTGTCTATACTAATATTATAAAGAGATTTTTTAAATTTTGTATGTATTGAAACAACGCAAGAACTGGGGCAATTTCAAAATTTCACTTTTATAAAGCTATATTATCCCCGAGTAACATAGGCAGCTAGTTACTAATAAATGTTACGATGGATGTAGGTACTAAGGAAAAATATATCTTATTTCTATTACCTGAAAAGCTATAATCCCATAAGCGGTTAAAAAGTCTCCCAATTCAGGTGAATAATCCAATACTCCACCTAAACTGGACGGGGACTCGTCGTCTGTCAGTATACAGTACCAAGTCGATACCGCAACTGTGCCCACGATGCACACAGATGTGAGCGCTA
>QDHC01002611.1:138116-153147 GCA_013186455.1 Papilio dardanus tibullus | reverse complement strand
GAAAATAACAAATAAACATTTTTTAGAACATTAACAGGGCGGCGGTAGTGTGCTGTCATAAATTAGTTTGACTTATGCTCACCGGCTATCTTTGTCAACAATTATGTTAGCCAAAAAACTTCTGCTAAAGAAAAAAGTTTTAAGCGTATAGAATTATTTTTTTAAATGTATATAATCAACAATATGAGAAAAAAAACTTTATTTATGAAAAAATCGTCTTTAAAAATGCTATATTTTTATCAATATAACAAACCTCTAAACTCCATATTGGGTATGACAACTTTTTCACAAATGCTGCTCAGAGTGCCGGGGTCCTCAAACAAGTTTTGATATCTCTTCTTCTCGGCTACTTTTGCCAGAAATGTTAAAGCATTTGATACTAACTGAAACGAAATTAATAAAAAAAATAACGTATAAAAAGAAAAAATATATTTTTGTAGCGAAAAAAAGTAATTACAAACAAAAACTCGATTTACAAAAAATTACTTCATCAATTTTAAGGTATGTTTCACCATTAAAATACAAACTACTTTTGAAATCGATCCAGTAGTTTTTGAGTTTATTTATAACATAAAAATAATAAAATCGGTGTCTGTATAAACAAAATAAAAATTTCATATTTCGTATATTTGCTTTGCTTTACCAAACCGTACTGGGTCAGCGTGGTTGACTATGGTCTAGTCACCCCTTAGGGTAGGCTCCGAGCCCCTCAGTGGACACATATAGTGAGCTGGTGATGTGATGTATATTTGCTTTATTTAAAACGAAAAAAAATATTGTCTGTCCGTTTGTAAGCATTTGTTCCATTTCACGGGTAGGTTGCTAATTTTTAATAAAAAATATAGGGTACTTTACCTTTTTTTTACTTACTTATTATTTTCAAACAAATCGCGAGAACCTGCTAGTAATACTAATATTTAATACTTACCGCATCATATTTAGCCTGCGGTCCAGTAGCGAGCAGTACGGTCCACACGGCGGTCACGAAGCCCGGCGCGTGCGGGTGGAACTCCTCCTCATACTTCAAAGCGTACAGCGCAGCGCATTCACACACTTCAGTACGCAATTGTTCCATTACACCAGGTTTGTCATCGTCACTCTAAAAGAAAATACAATGAGAGTCGGTGGCTCAGGGGTTTTAGCTCTTGACTTGTAAACTGCAGGTCCCGAGTTCGAATCCCAGCATGTACCAATTTGTTTTTAGATGTTCGATTTTCATATGTGCATATTTACCGACGCTCTTAGGTGAAGGAAAACATCGTGATGCAACCTGCACATATCGGCGAAGAAATTCAAAGATATGTGTATTCACGCAAAATACGCGCTAGTCGTGGAGTTGCGGAAAATCGAGCCCATCATGGGTCAAGACCTTTAACCTATAAGAAAATACAACTAACCTAAAAAAATCTATGCCTAAACCTATGAAAAAACCGACCAAAAAAAAAAAAATCTAACCCTACGGCTGCTTAGAACCGCATTCGCGATAAAAATGAACTTACTCTTAAGCTAAAGTTTTTAACGCGAATTCGGTCTAGTGAAGCCGTAAACCTAGATTTTTTTAGGTCGGTTTCTTCATTTTGTTACCCTATTACTTCGTCAGACCGAGTTCGCGATAAAAAACGGAAATTTTGTTACAGCGAAATTCCATTTTTAACGCAAACCGTTTAAGATTTTTAATAAGAATTTATAGTTTATCTTTGGTATCGAATTAAATGCTGTATTGTTTATTATTAAATTTTAAAACTTTTATATCAATCAGTTCGAATCCCGCCATGAATTCACGCAAAATACGCGCTAGTCGTGGAGTTGTCGAAAATGAAGCCCATCATGGGTCGAAACCTTTAACCTTTTATATTCAGTTCTTTTTTTTTATATTATAAAGTGGCAAACGAGTAAGCAGTCTGGATTCGCTGAAATAGCGAAGCGACCGCTGCCCATAGACCTCTGCAATTGCAGATGCGTTGCCTACCCATAGTCTATGAGGAGGAAGGCGCACAGGAGGATAATTTCTCTTCCTATGCTTTCCCTCCCCCACCAAATCCACTTCCTCTTCCAATCATTTCCTTATAAGAAAAAGATGAGAAGGGAAAGTGAATTAAAAATTTCAAAGTTCAATATGAAGTTTTCATAGTATATAAACACCCTTGATATATAAGTATATAAGCATAGTATATAAACATACTTTGATCCAAAGTCAATTATTTTATAGTTTTATACTTACATCAGTTTCAAGGCTTGGCACTTTTATTTGTAGTAAATTGAGTAA
Source organism: Papilio dardanus tibullus (assembly GCA_013186455.1). Lineage (NCBI taxonomy): Eukaryota > Metazoa > Arthropoda > Insecta > Lepidoptera > Papilionidae > Papilio > Papilio dardanus. The sequence continues at coordinate 150,881 of QDHC01002611.1, read as the reverse complement.
ATTGGGCATCCATATCGGCATATTATCTTCAAAGAATTCAGGTAAATCTTGATAATTCAATGAATAGAAGACTTTGCAGATCAGTACTAGGGATCCATAGATCACACGGAGAGCTTGTGGATTGTTCGCGTGTGTTGTTGTTAATTCTATTGTTGCCTGAAATTGATAATAATAATAATGCGATAGGTGAATAGTTGCCGGCTAACCCAGATATCGTTTGGGAGACGCCGTGGAGCTGGACCTGCTTCGGCTAAAAGCGAACAATTGGCAGGAGACCGCTCAGTGGGCTTGCCCAAGATGCTTTTCGATCGGCGATGTCGCTGATGGAATCGACAAATTTGTATGAAACTGACATTGACGTTCGATATCTCACACGTGACAAACACATGACTTATCGAATGTCAATGTCAGTGTCTAACCCTCCAGGACAGGCGATGATGGCGCTCTCTTGTGTTGGAGGCCAAGACCCACTTTGGGTTGTTGTGCCAGTGGAGTAAGAAAGTTGAATGGATGAAGTTTCTTCAAAATGGCTTTACAGATCTTGATTAAATCTATACTAATACAGACGAACCTGGATAAGCAAGAGTCTAAGGGACCGTAATATTTGTCTCGCTTATAGAGGTTTCTCTCTAATCCGAGTTTCTCGCTTATGGAAATAGTCCCTCAGGACCATAGAGACTCTCGCTTATAGAGGTTTCTCACTAACCCAGTACTCGCTTATCCAGGTTCGACTGTATTATAAAGAGATACATTTTGTATTTTTGTATGTATTGAAATAACTCAAGAACTACTGGGCCGATATCAAAAATTCTTTCACCATTAGAAAGCTACATTATCCCTAAGTAACATAATTTAATTCCACGCGAACGAAGTCGCGCACAGCTAGTATTGCTTAATGTAAAACATAGTTTGAAAAAACATAAAGGTTGCTTGTTAAGTTTTTTTTAGGTCTGGGCAAACAGATTCGCGGGCAACTACTAGTATTACATACATGTCAACAATAAGTAATAGTGTTACTAATATAGTAATTGCTAAAGTTATGGATAGTTGGATGCTTAAAGATATTCCAGAACAATTGAATCGACTTTGATATTTTAATTTTTTTATACATACCACAAATAAGTCAGTCAATGGCTTCGCAAAATTATCCAAAACATGTTTGATCTCCTCCCATAGTGATTGTGATTTAAATTCAAATCTATACTTCTTGAAGAGGGAATGTGCGGTACGGAGTACTCCATTTATTACATGGAAGTCACCTGAAAAACATTATTTAGATATAAACAAACTATACCAGTATCAAAACAGAATTTACTGTATTGAAATTTTGTACTATGAAAATGATTTATTTTTAAATTCTTTCCAAATTGTAGAAAATTTGGAAATAATCTATGGTAATAGAGTAAATATGCTGCATATGCTGAGCTGGCTCCCATTGCCACACTTTTTTTTTTCTTTATTTAGTATTTTAAGTTAATTTATTTTTGTCTTACTGTGTGGCAATAAATGTGTTTTCTTTCTTTCTTTCTTCTTTCTTAAAGTGAACTTGTTATATATAAGCGTGAAACCTCTATAAGCGAATCATTCTATGGTCCCAATGAGCTACCTCCATAAACGATAAACTCGGATTAGAGAAACCACTATAAGCGAGTCTAAGGGACCGCCCTTGGCCTTGCTTATCAAGTTTCGACTCAGCATAAACATTCCATCTTATAAAAAAACGTATCGGGAGAACTATATGAAATTCATAAGCAACTTTGTCTATGACATTCTTGTATTTCACACAGATAAATATAGATTTAATTTTATATATAGATTATTAAACACAAACCGGTTCCAAACTTCTCAACCATTTCAGTGATGAGTCCAGGCCATTTTATTGGGAAATCGTATTTGCCTATAATTGACACCGCATCGCTGAACTGTCGCTGTATGGCCTCCGGTGACTTCAGCATCAGTGACACTATCAGACTCTTTATAGCTGCTCTATCATTCATATGGATATTATCAGCACCATCTTCCTCCTGGAACATGTACAGTTAAACCTGGTCAAGCTTGCGGGAGTACACTGGATGCGGGCGGCACAGGACCGGGCATTGTGGCAACTGCTGGGGGAGGCCTACGTTCAGCAGTGGACGTCGATAGGCTGATGATGATGATGATGATGAAGCGAGAATCATTCTCTACTCCCGATGAGCTAGCTCCACAAGCGAAAAACTTGGATTAGAGAAAAAACTCTATAAAAGGGAGAAATATTCCGGTCCATTGGACCCTTATCCAGGTTCAACAGCACCTTGTATGAGGCACTGATCTCTATAAACTTTGGATAGGTTACTACTTGGAAATAACAGTGCTCTTCTCTAACTCAATTGCTTGTTGTGCTGAGAGTTTCCTAAGATTAATACCATTGGTGACAAAATACGGTAACTCAAACACAAAACACCATAGGTGTATCCTATCTATGTATTAGAGATCAGTGATAAAGGGTAGGGTAGGACAAAATATGCGCTACTTATGAGTTTGTTAAATCTATAATGCTCTATTACAACTATGAACATACATAACACATATTAACCCGACTCTTATGGTGAAGGAAAACATCATGATGGAACCTGCACATATCGGTGAAGAAATTCAGAAATATGTGTGGAGTCATGCAAAATATGCATGTGTTGTAGAGTTCTGGAAAATGGATGCCATTATGGGTCGGACTACACACTACTACTATGAAGAGACAAAAATGTTGAAAATTTGATAAGTTTAATAAAAAGTCATCTATACCCACTCTTATTAGATTACCACCAAAAAACCTATGTGAATCAAAACTTACCACAGGCCAATTCCTTTTAATATAATTTTTAAAAGCAACCGCTCCAGCTATTCTTATAGTTAGATCCACTGTATCCTTATCAATCAAATGTAATAACAGAATGGCATAATTTTGATTCACTTCAACACCTTCGAGAAACTTTTCCGCTGTAATATAGAAAAATAACTATTAAATAAAACAATCCTGAGTTATTACGCAAATTACCAAGGTATAATAAGAAGAATGATTAGAATCCGTTAAAACGGATTAGATATAAAACCGATTTATTTTGTAGAAAAAAATCTTTGAGGTTAAAAACATGTCAAAACAAATTTAAGATTTGCAAAACTTATTTTAAATTATTAGCAAATAGAATCAACTTAAGCGAATAGTAATATTTGAATACAATTGTATAAAATCTGTAATATATCAATTGTTACAATAAATACAAAACTTCGTTGCAAAACTAACCGGGTCTTCGAATGTTGGGGTCGGGATTTAAAGTCTGCTGCAAGTAATTGGCTAACGTTGCCAAATTTTCATCCGTTACTTCCATCTTAGGTTTATTTTCTGATATCTAACGTTAGCACAAAACAATTATTGGTAAAATGAGAAATTTCAGCCTTTTGCACAACGGTTTTCTCGTTTCGTTTTCTCAATTTCTCTCAAAGTGACATAAAGAATAGGATGTCATGTCAGGATAAATGTCAAATTTTGTAAACCCACAGAGTAGTTAATCGAATGAACAAGATAACTCGAGTACCGATTCATTCGAGTGTTCGAAGATAGTAACAACAAATTGAAATGAGTGAAAAATACTCAAGGGCATCTAAACAATTTGTACAAAAATTACGTTTAATTCCATATTTTTTGCAGCTCAAGTATTTGTGCTTTTGTTATTTAATTTAAGGTTTCGGTAGGCAGGGGATGTCCCATTACCGGGCAACATATTTTGATATTGACAGAACTGCAGCTGGCTGACAAACTGACAAGTAAAATTTGACAAGACAAGAATTGATATCTTTTTATGATTTACAAAAAAAAGTCGTAATCGTTTGTAGTTTGTGTATAATAGGCTTGGTCCAAGCATTTCAAACCATTGTCTCTAACATTTTCGACGTGCGTATTAAATTAAAAGTTTATTTGCTTGTTAGAAATATCGTCATGTCTCAAGCTAGACTTCCGCCTTGTATTCCCTTGCCTTTGGAGCATAAATTATTAGTAACTGTGATAGAAAAAGCTAAAGATTGGGCTCTTATGCATGGGGTTGGAATGCGAGATAAAAAACATTTCACCAAGGACTCCATACAGGTATAATTTTTTATATTCTAACCTCACCAAACTTACGAAAGCTAGAAAACTTCATTTAATTTTTCAATTGCAAAAATTGCGTTAAAATGGCAATTTACTAAACAAATATACTGAATAATTTTTGTATTCAGCCAGCATTTTATTGATAAATTGTTTAATGTTTTTTTTTTTCTAAAACCAGATCGCTCCATTTGTATTACTGCCTTCTCCATTCCCGAGCACGGAGTTTAACAAAGCTGTTGAACTACAACCTGTCCTCAATGAACTTATGCATAAGGTAAATAAATTATATTCTTCACTTAATAATTTTTTTTAAGAGTTAAATGCTTTGGACACCAACTACCATTGTAGATGTCTTTTTTTGTTGTTGTTTTTTGTCCCTTGAAAAGCCAAAAAACTTTGACTTTCAATTAGTTTAAGATATGAAGACATGATACTAAGTTATCTACATAGGGAATTACCATTTTGTGCTAGTTATAGTCCAAATAATTATAGATATGTAGTATTTGGTGGGGAAAAGGATGTATAGGAAGAGGAATTATCTTCTTGCTGTGCATCTCATCTGTAGATTAAGGGTAGGCAATAAATTTGCAATTGCAAATGTCTGGCAGTGGTCCCTTTGCTATTTCAGTGAATCCAGGTGGCTGCTTGCTCATTTGCCAATTAGAAAAAAAAGGGAATATCTTTATTTATATACCAAGAAATTTGACTTTACAAAGTTCTAGTTATAGAGAGATTTTTTTTATATTATAAAGTGGCAAACGAGCAAGCAGCCACCTGGACTTGCTGAAATAGCAAAGCGAACGCTGCCCATAGTCACCTGCAATTGCAGATGCGTTGCCTACCCTTAATCTACCACTGTTAAAATTTTAGATTTCATTGTATATGAATGCAAAGTGATTACCTTATCTAAAAACTAATTAACTAATTGAATTTCTTTATAATTAGTATTATAAATTTATTTTAGGTTGCTCATGACATTGAATTCTTAGAACATACTTTACAAAATGCATTACAAGTTGATGAATTCACTGCAAACCTTTATGATATATGGATAAAAGTACGAGAAGAAGGAATAACTCAGGTAAATATATACAAAAAATCCCACTGTTGTGTTTGCTATTTGCTAAATTTATAAAAAAAAAGTATACAATTCATCCTTATAAAAAATCTTCAAAATTATAGGTAGGTTTTATCACAATAAATAATACATTTACAGCCAAAAAAGTTAATTATTGGGAACAATAGGTTTTGTGGAGCAACCTAATTGATTTATTTATATTTTATAAGCCATATCAACATTCATATATTTGGTATTTGAAATGTGGTTTTTAAAAACTTTGGGTATGATGGATTCATACCTCGGCGGGCAAAGGGTTAGCATGCATAACATAGATATAATAATTATATTTGGTGGCATAGCCCATAACACTTGGCATGCTGCGCTCGGACATAATGCTGGAGTCAAGGTGTCCGCATACAGTCAACCAGTGCGTGAAGCACACACCATATTGTTCTTGGAAGCAGGTGGAAATCAACAGTATTGCGTCGGGCTTTGGTCACCTTGGACCGATATCGAGAGACATACAGAGGTAGCTGATGTAAAAAGAACTACTGTCCTGTTACATTACCAACAATTGTGTAGTATATGTTTAACTTTGTAGAGCTTTTACACATGCACTGTTTACAGCCCTTTCCTACAAGGATACGTAAATCGGCTATTTTAGTACTACGTCTTATGCAATACATGTCAATCGATGACACATGTGTATGAATCTCCCATCATTATCCCGTCCTTATTTAACTCTCTGAGGGTCATCATCTCCCATTTCTTTCTTCTTCTACTCCCTTAGAGTCATTATCATCTCCCAGTCCTTTCTTGTCCTTCTCCCTTAGAGTCATTCATCATCTCCTAGTACTTCGTTATCCTATCCCCTTGAGGTCATCATCTCCCAGTCCTTCCTTATCATACCCCGTAGGGTCATCATCACCCAGTTCTTTCTTATCTTACTCCCTTAAAGTCATTATCATCTCCCAGTCCTTCCTTATCCTACTCTCTTAGTGTCACCATTATCTCCCAGTCTTGCCTTATCCTACTCCCTTAGAGTCATCATCTTCCAGTCCTTCCTTAATCTACTCCCTTACCGCGGATCAGGATTTTGTCTTCCACATTGAACTTCCGTCATTTCAGTAATCACTTGATCATGTGACCATTCCATACATCTCCTCCCAGGACTACCTCTACCAATGTGTATGAGACTGTATTGGGTAAGTCTTAGAGACTAAAATAGCATATTTCACTATCTTGTATGAAGGGCCTTACACATAGAAAACTATACATGTCAGTACTAATTGAAAGGTTATCGTCATATGTATATATTTTACAGCACATAAATGACAGAAATGGATATGGTTTTTTTTGTAGGGAATTTAGTGGTGATTGGTATCAAGGTCCGTGGCAAAAAGTGTTTTAAAATGATTAGGTGGTTAAAAGGAGTATGAAATTTAGCATAAATAAGGTTATTTTTCTAATTTTTTCGTTTGCAATAATGTGAATATTAAAAATAATAAATTAAACTAACAATAGACGATTTCAAATTAATTTAAACTAACTTTTTTCACTAATATATTTAAATACTAATAATATGGAATACAATTTTGTTATTTGAATGCCTTGAAGACAGATTTTTTATGATTTTTAGGTTTAAACATTTTTTTAGGTATAAAATGATAATAATTATTATTGTTTTAGTGTAACAGGTCAGTTAATTAACAAGCTTTAAAAATAACTAATAGTTTGAACATAACTTTGAGAGTTTTTTTTATATTTTTAATATGCTTTATAATGCTAATATCATAATAACAGTTTTTGTGTAAAACAATAAAACTAATCACTGCAAGGAATTTAAAAAAATAAGTTAATTATACCAACTTTTAAACCGGCTCGAAGGACCATAGCTACTTTGATAGCTTACAAAAAGCATTACGTAATATTAAAATGATTCAAAAAGTTTAATGATATTACAAAAGAAAGATGTAAAAAACGTTTTATTTGTAGAAATTTTATATGTTTTAAGTATTTTTGTCCTTCAACGTATACTGCACCAAGTAAAATCATAAGTAACCGTGGTAGGCTGATATCGGCCTGTTACGCAGTGAGCGTGTTAATTTAGATTATTGCAGCGCCCCTACCGGACATAAAGCACACCAAATACAATGTTTATTTTCTTTCTAGGCAATAGTAGTCTAATTGTAAATTATGTTAAACTCGTGGCATTGAATATTAAAATAACAAACGAATGTCGTGATATTTATCATAAGCAAATGATCTTGTTTACTTCAATATAGCGTCATTTGTATTTATATACGTCTAAGATATTTCAAAGAAAATGAAAGAGATAACAATAAGTCAATTGTTAAGGATGACGCACTACACCGGAGACGTGTGACCTCCGAGCTCGGACGGGTGTGTCCATACAAAATATATGTTGACCATGGTCCCTTTGTTACCCGGCTGGGGACGTTGGTATATTTTTTATTGACACACTGACGAGGCCCAGACGCGGCACGTCCCGGCCGGGACACGGTGTAATGTGAGCCATATTATATGTCAACGCAACAACAGGCACGTGGCGCACTTTGTCAAATCTAAGTCAAAGAGTAAAATTACATTATTGCGTTGCCGTGTATACAAAGGGCCTATGATTTTAATTATTTGAACTATGTAGACAGACAATTTGTTTGACCCGGTGGGTATAAATAAATCTCAATTATGAGAGTAGAATTGCTCCTTCTTCTACGCAGTTTTCTGTCTTTGGTCAGATAGCAGCCCCTCTCTCTCTCCCGGATTAGACATCCTTGTTTGACGTACTATACGAACTTCGGTCTGTCAATATGATACATGTCAGATTATTGACTAAACAATGTATATGAAAATATATTTACTAATTCCACAACACTATTGTGTTCGTAAAGTTTAGTCAACTACAACTTGTATAGTTGACAAAACAATGACAATGTAACAATACATCTATATTGTATTGTCTCGCGTCTGTACTTGTAGTACTTTATCTATACTAATATTATAAAGAGAGAAACTTTGTATTTTTGTTTGTATTGAAATAACTCAAGAACTACTGGACCGATTTCAAAAATTATTTCACCATTAGAAATTATTCCCGAGTAACATAGGCTATATTATTTAATTCCACGCGGACGAAGTCGCGCACAACAGCTAGTATCATTATAAAGAGGAAATATTTGTACTTTTGTATGTACAGTCAAACCTGGATAAGTAGGACCTGTATAAGAGAGAAACCTCTGTAAGCGACAGTCATTCTTTCGTACAGACGAGCTACCTCCATAAGCGAGAAACTCTGATTAGAGAGAAAACTCTAAATGTCGCGGTCCCTTGGACTCTCGCTGGATAGGTTCGACTATATTGAAATAACTCGTAAACTACTGGGCCAGTTTCAAAACTTCTTTTACCATTAGAAAGCTACGTTATCACTGAGTAACATCTTACTAATGTGGTAAATTGATAATTTGGATGGATGCTTGAAAGTATTGTATTGTATATCACAGATGTAGGATATACTCTGGAAGAACACATAGGCTACTTGCTATTTTTTTTTCGAACGGAGTTGGGCGACATTTACCTATTTATTCCGAAACGTGAATCGCGTTATTACTGTTGTACTTTCTACGTTTGGTACATTCATAATATTTATACCAAAATACAGAACATCCTTGTTCCTGATGCTTCTTATGATACGTAATTTGGTCCAATGAGACCCTCTATCTTATTTACTTTCGAGTGTCCTCCAGTATCGTATAATCGACGACTTATTTGTCCTCGTTTATCGCAGTACTTTATATATTTTTTTCGGAATGAGGTGGTTAGTGATTTATCACTCAATTGTGTTATATAGGATGTTTAGAATATAAAATATATCATATTATAAGAAGTATATTACTGTTATAAATCATACTATTTTCTATTGTCTTCGGTTTACATTAATTAATGGAAAACATCTGGAAATCGATAAAAACTAACAACAGTGGTAGAGCCCGCTTTAACATCTTCGTACGAATTGTCCGGCTCGCCCGGTAATATACCACGACCACACAGAAGAATTCCGTGTGGAGAATGTGGTGCCGGAGGCCTTATTGTAGTCCACTTTCCCTTCCTATTCTTTTCTTCTAAGGAATTGATGGGAAGGGGAAGTAGATTGGCGGGGGAGGGGACTCATAGGAAGAGGTCTTAACCGCTTGCTGTTGCGTCACCTGCTCCATAGATTAAGGGTAGGCAACGCATTTGCAATTGCAGATGTCTATGGGCAGCGGTCGCTTTGCTGATTCAGCAAATTCAGGTGGCCGCTTGCTCGTTTGCCACTTTATAATATAAAAAAAAAACTATTTATGAGAGTTGTCATTGAAGAATTAGAAACTGATAAATTGGTGTAACAAAATTATTGCAATATTAGACTGGGTTTGGATTAGAAAGTTTCGAAATCAAATTGGATCAAATTATTTCGTCTGACCTCGTTGTGGTTCAAAATGATGCAAGGAGATATCTTTTATTAAAGAATACCTTATATTATTAAAGTATACCTATTGGTATACTTATATTGTGGTTATATAGTTATAGAGGGTGTTTAAAATATAATTTACAATATTCTTTTAGTCAAACCTGGATATGCGAGAGTCATTCTATGGTCGCGGCGAGCTACCTTCGTAAGCTAGATAAACGTATTAAAGAGAAACCTCTATAAGCCAGACAAAAATCCCTTGGACTCTTGCTTATGCAGGTTCGACTGTAAATGATTATTCGTATCTGGTGTAAAGTGAGGAACATTCTGCTAAGTTACTATATAGTTTTAAGTTAAGATTGTAAATAAAAATGACATCGATATTGCATTATTTTAATCGTTAATATTTTTTAGTGCCGGTTATGGGAGCTTTTTAGGTTATGTTACGCATTGAGTGGACAGAATTAAATACAATATTACGTGTTCCAGTCGATCAGCCTCGGCCTGTTCCGCTCCGACTACCTGATGCAGTGCACTGATGCCAACATAATAAAGCAAGTGGAGTTTAACACGATCGCCTCAAGTTTTGGCGCCATCACCTCCAATCTGCCCGCCATGTCTCGGTACCGACATTTTGTGCTGTCGTTGTGTGTGTGTTGCACGTGACCTCTTTCGACCTTCATTTGTTTTTTTTATTTTTTCAAACCTGTTCCAAATTCAAATGTGTTCTATATTCAAATGTGTTCCAAATTCAAACATGTTCATGCTTCACACACATAAACGATTCAGTCAACATCTCTCATGTGACTGCTATCTGCAAACGCACGCTATGCAATCATCTTCACATCTTGCTTTTTGGTGTATTTTTTCTCTTTTTTTTAATCTGTACGCACCGCTTATGCTTTGTTTTTATTTTATTTGCACCGTAATGTAAAATTTGTTTGATCAGTTTGACGTCGCAGTTTATTTATTATATATTTTTTAAATGGATTTAGATTTAGATATGTTGAGTGCATGTATATTTGAGCGCATAGCTTGAGTAGTATCACTTGAGAGATGTTACCTGAGGCCCGGATTGTCGGTCGTATGTGTTGGTTGACGCGTTTTTGTATGTTATCGATGTATATTGTTCTCTGTCCATTCATTGCAGCGTTCGGCTTAGGGTACACATCTTTCAAACGGTTCAATGTTTAGCTTGGATCCATCATACATATATTTATAAAGTAAAACGATAACAATGATTTATAAAGCGTTAGTTTATTGGCATAGCTACTTTGTCGGTAAAACAGTACACAGTCTTTGGAACTGTTTTACCGACAGATCATGGATATCGATCGGCAGGAATATAATGTGGTGTGCATTCTTAAGTGCAAAAAAGGGATGTAACAGATCGATAAATCCAGTGACACGACTCAGCCAAACATAATGTTAGGTTATCAGATAAGATTAGGTTATAAAAAGCGCGGCAAGATTACCCATAGCTAGAGCTATATTCATCATCACCAGCTCACTAAACGTCCCCACCGAGGGGCTCGGAGCCTACCCTAAGGGGTGACTAGGCCATAGTCAACCACGCTGGCCAAGTGCGGGTTGGTCGACTTCACACATATCTTTGAATTTCTTCGCCGATATGTGCAGGTTGCATCACGATGTTTTCCTTCACCGTAAGAGCGTCGGGTAAATATGTACATATTAAATTTGGTACATGGTGGGATTCGAACTCGGGACCTGCAGTTTACAAGACAAGAGCTTAACCCCTGAGCCACCGACGCTCCGAGAGCTATATTATAACATTATAATATTTCTATTAAAAACCTGAAATGAGGAATTTCTTGATAGTTTTCGAACTAATGAATAGGCGATCGTTTGGAAAGACAATTTTTACTTAGATGCGGTTTAAACGCTCTTGGGGGGTTACCCATAGTACTTTTCGAATCGACAAAAATGTATGAAACCGACAATGACATTCGATAAGTCATGTGCTTGTCAAGTATCGAACGTCATTGTTATTTCCATACATTTTTGAAGTTTTCTATAGAATCGCTTCGAATGTAGTTTGGGTGTTATCAAAACCGATTTAACATACACTGAAAAATGTCAGATAAATAAATAATATTGTGTTTTTCATCCCCAATTTCGCTCTACCTTCTCGTCAAAGCTAGACAAATGTAACGCATATAACTTTATCTTGCTTTGATCGAACGAGCGATATTCGTACCGTGTCGATTCATTTATATTTCGGCTCTTTCGTGTCCGCATTATAATACATTTATATTAGCTGTTGCATTGTACATCCGGAAAGAGTATAAAAAGAACACTACTGTCAAATTCCTGGCGCCTATTTTGTTTTTATGAAAAAGCGAGATAAATTTGTACAAATAGACCTTAAACAGAGATAAAGAATATCCCTACGGCTTTATTATACCGACGATGTCACCCAAAAAACCTTACGCCGAAGCAAAATCTCCCTTTGTTCTGCGAACTCGGTCTAATGAAGCCGTAGGATAAGAATAACGACGGGGGGTGCGGGGATGCCTTGTATAGTAGTCGACAGGAACAATTCCGTGGTTTCAAATACGGAATAGATTTTGTAGGTTTACTTAACGCGAGAAACCGAAATACTGGCACAGCAACATATAAAAACAAAAACTTATTTTTTTTCTTAAGAAAATTTGATAGGAGACAATGAAAATATTGTTTGAAAGTGTATGCAAGTAACTATTTATCAAAATCTCGAATATATTAAATTGTTTTTTTTTTAATTATTATTTATATTCAAAAATAAATACACTACACATAATACAAACTCATTGTATTTATTAAACGCATGTAATTTTTGTGTGTATGTTTGTTTTTTCCACTAATAAAGAGTATTTCTATATATATCTATAGTTAGACTATAAGCAGTTTATTACTAATTTATTGCTTGTATTTTATAATTATACGAGTAATTGGATTACCTTCCGCTTTACTTCGAAACGAGAATCAGCGTTATTACTGTTTTACTGTCTACGTTTGGTACATTCATAAAATGTATTCTAAAATACAGAACATCCTTGTTCCTGATACTTCTTATGATACATAATTTGGTCCAATGAGACCCCTGGTCTATCT
>QDHC01002611.1:91644-121836 GCA_013186455.1 Papilio dardanus tibullus | reverse complement strand
ATAATACCTTTTTCTTACATTTAAATAGTTGAGATATCTATATAATACAAAAACAACAGACAAATTGAGAACCTCCTCCTTTTTGGAAGTCGGCTAAAAATACAGATAATTAAATAACTATCTATGTTATTAAGTATATTACTGATAGTATAATTATAATTGCAGTTAATTAACATTTTTAATGTTTCAAGAACATAAACAAATGAACAACAAACTGCATTTATCTGTTTCCTTACATGCTAAGTACTTTAGTTATAAAAAAAAAACAAATATACAGTCGAACCTGGATAAGAGAGTCCAAGGGACTGTAGTAGAGTAAGCATTGGAGGCTCGGTCAAGCATGTATACAGGGAACGGCATAGTTGGGAAATATCCCTCCCCCCGAAATCTAATTACAGTATAGTGATTACACCAATTTTATAGTTGACATGGTTGCTTCAATATATGTCCCCCACGAGCCTACAGTGTGGATACATGTTTGGCCTTATTATTTTTTTTTGCGAAAAATGTATTCGGGCACCTGACATAGGAGATGCAAGCATGTTGTGTTGGGCTCAAGCTCTGGAGTTCAGCCTTAGTGGTAATCAAACCTTGAGAAGTATGAGTCCGAAGGACCTTAATATTTTTTTCCCTTATAGAAGCTTCCCACTAAGGACCAGAGCAGTGACTCACTTATTGTGGTTTCTTATCCAAGTTCGACTAAAGGATATCTACATTCAGGGGTTCAGGGACCATTTAAGGTCTCTCAGTATGTCAATACCTTTGTGTGCAAAGCACCAGTGTCCTCTTCTAGTTCAACAACATGCACTTGATTAGATTCTGGTTTTAAACTCTGTGTGCCGATTAGAAAACGTATAGCATCGCTTTCGTACTGCGGAGACAACGCTCTCGTCTGAAATAAATTGAATTTATTGTAGTTTATAAATCAACAAGTATATGATAAAAATACTTTAATACCTGATGTTCGAGGCCGTATATAATTGAATTTCCTTCATCCATTACAATTATTTAATTAACTTATCCGTGTTAAAATTCATAAATTAATGCTTTTTTTGGTTTGTAACTCAATAAAAGCGACTATCGACGCCAAAGTTACAGCGACTCCGTGGCCGTCTGTTAAACTTCACACTCTATTAAGCTGATTAGCTTTTTTAACACATACAGTTTAAAGTAAAGTATTAAAATCAAACAGAATAAAATTAGATTTCAATAAAATGAAGATTCTTTAATTGTTTACCGTTTGACATAACAGTTTGACATTTCGTGACACTTTATGTCAATTGTGAATCTATACATACACAGATAAAAGATAGAGAAGATAAAAAATCTGTGGATAGTTATTGTAGGCAAGGCCACAAAGCATTTCTGCAAATCAGATTGGAAAAGACTTTATGATATTAAATATCGTTTAGTTCAGTTTGGAAAAAAGTTAGTCATTTTAAAGCAAACCTTTATAGGCTTCTCACTTCTCTTCACCAGTATTGCCATGTATCAATATTAGATTTCTACCGTTGACAATCCACGCATATTTGTGGTTGGACTATAAAATGATTTTTCAAACTTCTCATAGTTCATTGATCGTTGCTAGAAGTGGTATTCCTTATCACTTGATAAAATAAATGTCGATCATCTTTGAATCGCCATTGATGGCTTAATAGGTACTACAAAATACGCAGTGAACAACTCAGAAATGTTTATCTTTCAAAGTATGGAAACTTATTTTATGAAGAACAATCATTGTAAATGACTGCAGAAAATTGCCTTTAACTGCTCGATAAATACTATAGTTAACACAGAAAATTACTTTAAAATGGCTCTGCAACAATAACAAATGAAGGCGATAATTTGCATTGAAGTAAAAAGTTGACTGATGTGCCAGTTGCAATTAAGTAATTATGGTACTTTGTATAAAAGGATACAAAAATATACGATTTTTAGGTTCTGGGCGACTGATATAACATATCTTTATGGACCCTTAGCCTTGTTCGCATTAGGATAGTATTTCAGTTGTGTAGTAGTATCCAGTCAAAGGATTTAATACTCCACTAAAATGTTGCTGTTCGGACACGTTTACTTACTATATTACTAGCTACTTGACTAAAATACGATCTTGGTGCGAACAAGGCATTAGAGACAAGAATAATTTAGGGCCTTGTGTGCTTAGGGCTTTAGTATAAATGAATCATACTTAATATGTTTTATCACATTTCATATAATGTATAGTAAACGGATATTGTAAGATACAAGTCCTGGAAACCGGAATCGTGAAGAGATAGGCGTGGGAACATCCGTACATTTGTCGACTCGATTACGACATAACGTAGATTAATGGACTACGAGTAAAATTATAACTTTTTAAACTGAAACTAGGTAACTTATAAGAAAGCATCTAATTTTAAATTGATTTCTGTCTCTACAAAGCTCTTATTTACACTTCGTAGTTTTGTTAAGTTGAGGAAGAAAAAAAAGATTCGAATGATGTATCCACCAAAAGAAATGGAAAATACTAAATAAGTAATATATTATCTTTTGATTTTGATAGGTGGAATTTAGCTACGACTTTAGTGGTACCCCTTATAATTAAATTAAATCAACTTTTACATATTTTTATTTTTTTTATTGTGTAATCTGTATCGAGACAACTACCGGTGGGAAAACAGATAAACAAGTTGGCGCCACCCAATATCTATGGCTAGGTATGTTATCCTTATATCGGCTGTATTAAATGGTTGAATTTAATTAAAATACGAAAAATGTAGATATGGATTTTTTTACAAAACATTATTTACGCCTTACTTTGTTCTCTCTTTTTCAAAACGATGATGGGATATTTTTGTACACGTATTTGTAAAATAGACCACATATTGAAGGACCAAAATCTGGCATTTCTTATGTAAATCAGTACCTAAGTTTAACTTTGAACTAAGCAAGTTCAACGGAAAATTGGCAACAATCTCTGCCTGCACTGGGTAGATAAAATAGCAACATAAACTTTTTATACATTGTCGTCATTAGAATTTCGAAATAGAATCAATTCGCGTTTAACAACCCGATGCACAAACAAGTCTTCGGCGCCGCGTCTGCCTCGGCCTAGACTTCAAAGACAGGTTTGTTAAAAAAATAAAAAAACAACCCAGTTAGCAACAGACACTGGCCACTTGTGTCGTTCGCTCGTTCAAATATCGTCGAAAAGGCGAATTCTAAATTTAAACTTTGTTAGCATTCCAAAGAGAACAAGACTAGCGATTGTTAAAACATGGAGCAAAGAACAAAAGGCATGCGGCCAGAATGGCTTTGAATTTTCTTAATTTTTAATCTTATTTAAAAATAAGCCAAAATAGTTTAATTTATTTTGCCTCATAAATGAGAGATTCTTTAAATAAAACTGTTAAAAGGATAAGAGTTTTGTATGAAGGAAAATGTTGTGTTATTCAGAGAAAAGTTTTTTTTCAATTTACGGAAACGACGCCATTCACAAAACCCAGTTACCCAAATTAAATCTTATGGAAATGCCACGCCACAGGGGAGGGTGTAGTTTTGTACAAGATACTTATTACTTATTTTGCTAGCGTATTTCGTAGCGTAGCGAATCACCGACGCTCTCAGTCCTATGCCGTTCTCCTCCAGTCGACCGCTAGATGCTCGCGCAGGTCCAGCTTTTATACTTGCTGTATTATTTATGCCTGTTATACTATTTAAAAAAAGACAAAAAAATACAAGCAAACTTCACATACCGCAACTGTTTAGTTTCACTTGCCTAATTCTCTCTCTTTCTTCAGATTGTCAGAGGAATATTCCCTTTAAAGGTCAAATGACATTTTATAGTCACACAATAAAAAAACCCATAAAATTAACAAGATAATTGCCTAATAATCGTTTATTCACCTCGAAAATCTGTCCAAATCTCAACATTTGACTACCCCATTAGCTAATAAAGTGGTGAGAATTTGTTTTTTTTTTATAAAACAGTCATAAAAACTGTGATGCGATGCCATCCAGCCTATTAGCGCCGAAAATATATTGATAAGCGAGACTGGTCCGAGTGTCGGCGGCTTTGAACCGCGGTATGCAAAACGATCCAGCCTCGAGATATTTAAGGACGTCTGCGTTAGTGTTACCATGGATACTTCGAATTATGGGACATGTTTTAAATAAATAATTTAATATATTTATGAAGACCCGTATTGGGCCAGCGTTGTTGACTTTGGCCTAGTCACCCACTTAGGGTAGGCTCCGCGCCCCTCGGTGGGGACGTATAGTGAGCTGGTGATGATGATGGAGACCAGTGATATTTGTCAATATGTTAAAATATTGTTACGTCATCATAATAAACCAGTCATGTTTTATATTAAGTAATTATTATAGTAACAGGTTATATTAAATTTTATGATCAATTCTGTAAAATCCAGCATTTATCAAGTCCATAAATACATGATTCAAGTCCGTCACAATGACGAATTTTAAAAGATTCCGTTTCAAATTCTAAGGAAGCGGAGATTTTCTAGGAAAAATCTAATATAAAGGTGTAAATCCAGTACTTCACACCCTTTTAATTACATAGTTTACTTGAACTTGAATTCCTGGTAAATGGTTACTCATAACGGGTGATATAATACACATTTTCTACACATTGTGCCCTTTAGAGCACAGACCACTTAAATTATCTTAACTATAGTAACTTAGGCACATAGTGGTCTTATTTCTTGTTTACGTTGCTACTTTTAATTGATATATATAATTTATAAAGCTAATATGGTCACCCTAGTGAGTACGGCGGGAATAAAGTCGGTTTTGTAGTCCTTTTTTTTGCGTCCCATTTGTGTGACCGCGTCGCGCCGAGAAAGCGATAGATCAGGGCTTCTAAACTTAATTTCGAATAAAAATTATTATACTTTTTATGTTATAAATAATTTTATCAATATATAATTTCCCAAGGGTGTACTTTACCGAATTAAACGAGTAAAGACAAACTTTTTTTATATTACAAAGTAGCAAAAACCAAACGGTCACCTGGATTCGCTTAAAAAAAGAAGAGACCACTGCCCATAAACATCTGCAATTGCAGATGCGTTGCCTACCCTTTATCTACGGAGGAGGAGACGCACTGCAAGAGGATAATACCTCTTCCTATGCGTCCCCTACCCCGCCAATCCACTTCCCCTTCCCATCATTTCCTTATTAAGTTTAAAGTACTAGAAATAATCCTAATATAACTTAGGAAACCACTATTTTTAATTAACAATCCTGTAAAAAAGAGACCATTAGATTTACTACTACATTAATATCTTTAGTAGGACTTTATAAAGCGGGCCGTGAGTTTATACCCTGGTAAAAAGGCTGTGTGGTCGGCAAAGCATTCGAGAGCCGGACTCTTTGAAAGGATTCATATATCGTCGGCGATATGTAAAGGAGATAGCGGCATTGCTTGAAAACCATAACATATTTATTATATGAATAAATAAAAGGGTAAGAATGATTTTCGGATGTTTTATTTATTTCATAATTAAGGTAAGGTTCGACCGACGATGGGCTAAATTTTCCTTCACTCCACGACTAGTGCGGATTTTGCGTGACTTCACACATATCTTTGAATTTCTTCGCCGATAAGTCCAGTGGGCTTACCTAATATGCTTTTCGATCGGCGATATCGCTGATGCAATCGACAAAAATGTTTGAAACTGATATTGACATACGATAAAATCATGTGATTGTCACGTATGAGATATCAAACGTCAATGTCAGTTTCATACAAATTTGACGATTCCATCAGCGACATTGCCGATCGAAAAGCATGTTGGGTAAGCTCACATATTGTATTACGATGCTTTCCTTCACCTAAGAGGGTCGTAATTTGATTAATGGCTTCAATGAATTCACTTTTAATTTTTTTCGCTTATCCTCTGCCACACAATCCAATCACACTTTCTTCCGTTTTTGTTTTAATCCACGCAAAGTCGCGGCCCGTAGTCAGTAAATATGTAACCTATTCTTAAACAGCTTGACCGATTTTAAATAGTAATTTAATGTCACTGACCGTAGTAATTAGACCATTACTATCTCATGTTAACCCAGATTTGTATGCGGGTTATTAAATTAAAAGAGTTTTTATATGTTTTTTTTTTTAAGAATTTAAGCAATGTTTAATAACAGCCAGCATTGTAGTTAATCACGTTATCATTTTAAGTTAGAAAGTTTAGAAATATGTTGAGTACTCAGATATAACTTCAAATTCCTTGTCCAAACGTAGTCTCTACGGTGTGCTTGATAATCTTCACAAGTCCACTTGGAGTTAGCAGTTTATTCTAATTATTAGCATTATTAGCATTTTGAAATAAAGTGCAGCAGTGTGGAGCAAAAAATATCAATTGTCCTTTGTATAATTATTAATTACTAAGTTAAACAAGTGATCATTCAGAGCCACGCCCGCCGGCTACATCGGGCTTTTTCATTTGCCGCCATCATGCGTTTACTATTAAAATAATAATTACAGATAATTAAAACTACAAAATTGCAAACTTAAAGATGCGATTTAAAAATCGAGTGATACGCGAAAATGTCTCTTAATTACAGAGGTCAATAAGGGGTGAGGCGCGAAGCTCGACCCGGATGACGGCACAAAAAAGTTTGTATGAGACTATATGAAGGCAAAACTACGCAAAGGAGTAGCAGTTGTGCTCGTGGCGTCGTAGGAGTCGGTCATATATACGACCAGGCAAGGGACGCTGCCGTTAACATTTTTTGTGTTGTGATTATTTAAATTTAAGGATTGTGTGAAATGCAGTGGTTTCTGGCAGGTTTAATATGTTGGGCGACGCTTGCGAAAGGAAGCGGTGAGTTGGTCCTGTATTTGTACGCTTTAACGGTTTCTCGTAGGGCTATACCGTTGCGAATATCGGAAGACATTTATCACCTTATTTTTATAAAAAGTTAACGGTTTAGTTTTAGTACAAAAATCGAGCTAAGTTTTTTTTAACTTTAAAATAAACCGTGATGTGAAAAAAGGAGCTTTCAAATATGACAGTAACAAGATTTTATAACTTTATTTTGTTTTTTTTTATTTTTTTTGGGGGATTTTGATCAATAAATTTACATTAAATTAAACCTATATTGAGATTTGAGTTGAAAATACATAGTTCTAAGTCTTCAGAGATGGATTTAGTCCTAATAAATTTAGTCACAATGGACATCTCATTACTATACACCATGCGATAATGACAGATATAAGATTTGCAGCACACGGGGTATTCCTGTAAAAGTTTTTCCTGTCTTTACACCACTTTGAAATACGAATAAATCTTCTATAAGTATCTCCTTAAAACGAGAGAGTAACATACTTAATTAAAAAAGGTTTGACATAAGATTTTTTGTCAAGCTTGATACAAACAAGGTGTTAAAGATAACAGGTTATTTGTTAAAAAAATGTGTTATCAGGTACCGTTAACTGGCCGATACATTTGGCGCCACCTCTGTTTATAAATTCTTCATTGATAAACAATTTAATAATTTTATTGACATTTAATAAAACAGATAATATAATTGACGTTCACGCGTCTTTCGCAATAACCAAACGGGTGTTCCCGCGAGTTTTTTTTTTTAATTAGACCAGGCAAAGAAACAACAGGCAATGTGCCGGCGGCGGCCAACACATTCTTCCCCCTTTTATAATATGGGAAGAAGTTTCTACTTGGTTGGAGGAGAGATTTTTAGGAGAGGATAATATCCTCTTTCTGTACATTGTTTCCTTCTACAAGCTTTTAATTATATTTAAGACTTTTCTAAGTTCGTAAACATATTATTCGTAAGAAACAGGATTTTACGACGATTTAGCTGTTTGAGCTCCTGATATTTCGGCACAGTAGCATGCGCCATGGTCACGGTTTTCTTACGAACAATATGCTAGTAAAAAATACGAAAGTTTAAATTTAAACGTTCGTAAACGTATAAAATTATGGTGTATTTTAGAAGTTGTTTGGTACCTTCCATTGTAATACAGAAAAGCTCACCTGTTTTTTTTTTATTTAGTCCCAAAAATGTACCTTTGGCCAATATAGTTATTGACGTGGAATACATTTTTAATATATCTATATGACGTTAGAATATTTTAAGTTCCATTATAGTATACTAATATGGAAGAATGATCTCATTATGACCGGTACAACATGCGAGTTCAAAACGTATGCAAATTGCATACATTTAAATTTACATACAATCGAGTCGCACAAATCTTCGTATACAGAAATAAACATATGACAAAAATATCTGAAGATAAAAAATAAAAATAAGGAAAAGTATAAAAAAGTACCCAAAATTAAAAATATGAAATAGACAACCATTTCTTGTCGTGTTCTAAAAACCCATTAATCTTATTACTATAAACTCTATTGTGAATTAATTAAAATAGAAAAAACAAGTTTTTTTTGTCAAGACGTCCACAGAATATGTCAATAATAGAACCGTTAGCCATGTCTAGCGGCAAGTTGATAGCATCTGTGCCGGATGGCGCCAATTTTTTATGTCGACGCCCGTAACTATATTTACACTCTGTGTTTGAACTTTTTTTATGGCGAGCTTTTGCATCGTTAGCAAAGAAGATTATTATCTGCAATGTAATCTTAATGCACGATTAATCAATGTATAAAAATAACTTTTATCGTAATTTTTTATTCGAAAAGGCATTTTATGAGCAAATTTTGAAAGAAAATGTTGAAGTTGGATCAACAAATTACATTTACGAACAGGATAGACAGGGTAACTAATAAATGACTTCGTCCTTTCAACAAACTAATAATAAACGAGGAAAAAACTCTTCATTCCCACGACCGGCCTAATTGACTGTTGCGCCAATCTAATTGTCATTGCTCATTAAAATGATCTTTAAAAAATGTCATTATAATAAAAAAAATGAAGGCTGACTATTGTTCAGATCTAACTTATTAAGTATTTTGTAACATTGTATTTTTAGTTATTTCTTCCAATCATTACTTAAGTATTTCTAGATGGATTTTTGTAGATCCCATATATGTATTACTAAAATATTGAATTTACGAAACGGATTTTTAGAACATTAGTTCACGACTGTTTTATTTTTTTTAATTATTAAGGCATTGGATATCGGTGTCGTATAGCCTGGAGTCTTGTCTGTGCCTTAAAGTGTTGCCACTGTCAAGCTTTATATATTTTTTTAATAACATAATCGTAGTGAATTCAATGACAGTATTATTTACATGCATCACAGGGATGTGACATCATGAGATAGCGAGAGGTCACAGCTGGATGAATGAAACGCGACCCCTGACCGATGATAACGAAATGACGTATCCGCCGAATCAGAGCATTCGTTTGCCGCCATTACACTGACGCATGTTTTTTTTTTCACAGAGACAAAATTTATAATTTTTCTGCCACCCAGTTTGAGATTATATTCTTGTTTTTGCGTCTTTTGCGGAAAGTATTGCATGAAACAATATTGTTTTTGTTCTTTACGTGCTTACAATGAGCTTTGCATACCTGATATATTCGCTTTCACGTCCATTTTGCCGTGTGAGTCACGGGATTTTACTAAGTTGCAACAATGCATATGGAATACTTATATGCTATACTTTTTTTAAATTTTAACAGCGTTTTGTTTGGGTTAAACCAGCATGCGGTTATATTACCAGTGCAACTTTTTAAATGGACAGTTTCATTTTGTGTGCATTATATACATTTTTTTATTCGATAAAAACAAGCTAATATAATTCAACATTCTTATAATTTACGGACTATAATATAAAGACATGATTATAGTATAAAGACATGGGACATATAATTTTGCATTACTTTAACCGGGTCCGTTGTTTGTCGTAAATATTTTTCACCTGACATTCACACGTACAGTCGCCAACATCGTGTAATTCGAATTATTATCAATAAGTATGGAGTAATTAAAATATTATTATGAACTTCAACCCGCTTATATTATGTACAGGAATCGGTTTGCGTACTTGATAAGAGTATGAGTTCATCATTTCGTATAATTATACCTAAACTCTTGTTTTCTTGTGACACGTGTTCGCACATTAGTTCGTGGTTCATTTAAAAGCGTATATTTAATCTTTTATATCGATTGTTGAATGACGAATTGCTGGGGCCGTAGAAAGAGAATGATATAGAACTGGCTATAGCGTATACGGTTGACGGACAAAGCTTATCCCAAGGCTTACAAGTATTAAGGAAATAAGTTATCGGATATCTCATACCCATGGTAGAATTTTTTTATATAAAAAAGGATCCATACTTGATACGGTGTTGATCCAGTTGCAGGGGACATCGAAGGCTATTGCCCTCGGCCTTAGACCACCGGCCGACGGATCAGGTATCATTGTACACTTGACGCCAATATTATTGATGCCAAGTTTTATAATTATAAAAAACATTAAAACGTTTATATGAAATTGTAAGAATTTTATTACAAAAATTCTTTTGAAATCTGCTATTTAACTAATAGATATTGCTGAAAACTTTAACGTTTTATCAGAAAACTTTTGCCTAATAGAGGATAAATTAAAAACTATACTATAGAAGTGAATTTGATGGGGAAGGGGACGCATGGGAAGAGGAATTATCCTTTTTTCATGCGTATCCTATTGCAGTTGTCTAGGGGCAGTGGTCACTACACAATTTCGACGAAGTCCACTCGCATGTTTGGCGCCATATAATATTTTAAAAAAAGCACTACTTGGCTCCTGCTAAAATATCACAAACTAGCTGTTGTTCGCGGCTTCATCCGCGTGGAATAAATATAGCCTATGTTACTCGGGGATAATGTAGCTTTCTAATGGTGAAAGAATTGTTCCAATCGGACTAATAGTTCTTGAGTTATTTCAATACATACAAAAATACAAAGTTTCTCTCATATAAGTATAGAAGTATAGATATAGATATACGGAATCGAATCTGCAAGTGATTCAACAAACCGTTAAAGCAAAGCCATGTTGTTAATTTTACTGCAACATGATGACCCTAATTTAATACAAGTGTACAGTAAACAACATAAACATTAAGCGGTCTCGGATTACCGTTATACTCGAGAACTGGTTCCGTGCGGCAAACTTGACACTTTGCATAACACACATCCTGATTACACTCACCACCAATATTATTAAGACAAAATTTAATTTAAAAAATATATAAAGATAGGAGATGAATGACGATAGGTTTAAGGTGGAGGACAAAAACCTGGTAGGAGAGAGCGTCGGCAGCTCAGGGGTTTAGCTCTTGTAAACTGTAGGTCCCGAATTCAAATCCCGCAATGTACCAATGTCTTTTTCATATGTACATATTTACCGACGCTCTTACGGTGAAGGAAAACATCGTTAAGCAACCTGCACATATCGGCGAAGTAGAAGAAGAAAGCTGGTAGGATCAGGACGGGGAGATGATGATCATTTATGTAGAGGCAATGAGGCTAAATAATTTTGGTTTTATAATTATTGTTGCAATCCATATCAGAACCAGAGTAACCGACTTCGTCCGAATTATTGCAAACATTATGTTGCGATGGGCCGGCCACATTGCCTGCAGAACCGGAAAGTCTAGTAATAACTGCAATGGACAGGTCGACGCAGGGTGGCTTTCCTTCAAGATGGACCGAAGATATGGTCAAGCTTGATCAACTAAAAAACTTTTAGAACATTCAACTAAATGAATGAATGTTATTTATAATTTAATCAGAATTATAACCGACTAGATTTCTAAAACTAAATATATAAGACGTAGAAAGAGAAAGATATGGAACTGGCTATAGCGTATACGGTTGAAGGACAAAAAATGCTTTAGACTATGTCATACGTATGTTGAGTGTGCATCACTTTACGATTTAAAACCAAATAGACCAAATATCTATGTCACTGTCTTTGTCACGTTATGTATATTCCGTATAAACGTGTATCGGTCCCTGCTAGTATGACAAATGTCTTGTCTGTTCTGGTTCTTTTAATCTATGATAAAAGAGGAATGTATCGGAAATAAATAAACGATTAAATGAACAAGAATAGAACCCTGGTCCCATTTTGGCTGCAAATGTTTACACTGGTTTATCTATACGGGGGTGTAGGAATGCTCATATAAAATATAGTTATGAGTTTTTAATGTAAACAGACAAACAGACTTAGGAATTTGTTCTGCTTTTACTAAAATGTACCGTTCAGATATTTATAAAACGCATTTTCTCTATAAAACGCTGCAAAATAAACACGATTTGGTGTTAAATACTGCGTTGAAAAAATGTTTCATACGAAAAATAACTCTTGTGTAAATGCCAAAGGATTTTTTTCTTATTACTTATTTTTCATTAAACTAAAATCGATTCTTTTTTTTATAATACTAAGTGGCAAACGACCAGCCAGGATTCCCTGAAAAATTATAAGTGACCCCTGCCCATAGACATCTGCAATTGCAGATGCGTTGCCTACTCTTAATCTACGGAAGAGACGCACAGCAAGAGGATAATACCTCTTCCTATGCGTCCCCTCTCCCGCCAATCGACTTCCCCTTCCCATAATTACCTTTAAGGAAATGATAGGAAGAGAAAGTGGACTAAAATTAGGCCTCCGGCACCACACTCGTCAGGCTGTACACGGAATAGCTTCCATTTGACGCCTGGCTTCTGTGTGGTCGTGGTATTCCACCGCGCATGCCGGACAATACGTGGGAAGATGTTAAGAGGGCTTTATCACTATTGATTCTAGCTTAGCTTTGGCAAAACAACAATAGTTATTCATTTTCCGAATGGATTTTTAAGTTTAGTCGATCATTAATTTTGTTTGCGAACGATAAAGTGTACAATAGTTAATTAACATAATTATTTAATGCAGTTCGATCAATTTTCCTCATCTGTTGTTTGTACATTGTTAGTTCATTCATAATTAATGAATGACGTTTCTTAGAAATTGTAATCGCTACGGACTTGCGTATTTTTGAATAATTCCAGCCAAAGGGAAATCTAATGTTTTGTTATTCTAAGAAATTTAGTAATTGGGAACTAAATTTCTTTCTAAATATGTAAATACTTAAAATAGGTACTGCTACTAATAACTATGTTTATAGGATTCTTATTATAGTTTTTTATATTATGCTTTAACTTGTAATGTGTTTAATATTATGTGCAAGTGATTATCTTTGGATGAACCATGATTGATTATTTGTCCTTTAAAAATATCTAAACTTGACTGTGGTCGTACTAATACTTAGAAAAACATCATTCATTCAATCCTTATTCTTGAAAGGTTCGTAAGTGTGTTTTCTCTATTTATTTGTAAAAGAGTGTACAGTTTTCCTGTACTAATTATAATACAAAAATAATTATATTTTTGTAACTTTTCCTTATAGTACTAAGTTACAATTGTATTATTCATTAATATTAATGATTGAATAAGGAAATGCGTGTTGTTTATACCTCCGTTGATTACATTATAAAAGGGATCTCCCTTTGGTTCTTATTCTATTTTCCTTTTGTGGATTGTAAGTTTTAGGACAAAAATACACTTTCAAAATATTTAAATTTATGTATGAATATTTAACTTGTTTTCACCTCATAGCAGAAATTGATAATTGGTTTACCGAACATGGTTAGAACATCACACGGCGTCAGACGTAACTATTACAAGTTATGTGTTTTCGCGCCAAGACAACGTGTTCATGTAAGAATTTTTGACATTTCCCATCAAAGTAGCCTCTTGATGTGTAGTTATTGAGCCAATTGTTTGACTCTAATAATAGAACTGCAATAATTGCGAGGGTTAAAGGGCAACTCGAGGATCGAACGACCGAACGCCGCGCGCCCGAAACGCCTCGACTCACTTTCGGCGGGACGTGCTTCCGAAATGGCGGGAAATTATTTTTCTTTTTTTAAGACGGCTTTTTCATTGTTAATGGTTATGCCAGTATTTTTTATCAAAGAGTATTGTTAAGCTTTTAGTTAATTTTATCAAATTAGTGGTAAAATTATTATTTTTTGGTATCGGAGGAATAATCTTCAAAATACTCTGCCTTCTGGGGAAAGACGGGGTTATGTGAGATTTCTACTAATCAGGATCCCCTCGCTGGCCACCGAATGCGACTCCGAGAGTTTAAAAAACCAAACCGAAATAGCTTTTACATATCTAGTTCCTATTAACTAAAAAGTCTGTTAAAAATTTAACATTCGTGAGTCCAAAGTCAAAAATACATCGTTGTTACATGACAAGAGTCACAAATAAACTCATCATAACTGATAACAAGTTCGTAATTGTTAGATCGTTTAAAAATAGCTCCCTTTTATCTTAAAGTGGCAGTTAAACGCAAACAGGATAAACACAGGCTATAATTAGCATTTAATTTCTCGTTCGAATGGAGACTGCGACGCTCATGTGACAGATATATACCACAGACAGTCTAAATAGAGACGAGACAGATTAAAAATAAATTGCCGTTAAGTCATTTTAATTTAAAGGTCATAGACATTTTTTTGTTCTCTTAATCACCGGATTAGAAACTAAGCTGAGTTTGTCTGTAAATATAATGTATTTAAAATATACTGAATGGATTGCAATACTTTTTTACCTACGGAGGTAATTATTGACGTTGAATTTAGCCGAAGGCGACAAAAAGGTCGATGTTATGCCACAGCTGTATCAATTAAGAAAACTGAACAAAGACTTTCATTCTTCCAGAACTGCCAGATATGTTAGACGCAAATCCATCAGTGGAGGTGCAGTGCTTGGCCGGTACGGAATGGAAGAGCAACTGTCACAGCTGTCGATGTCTAGACAACGGTGTCGCGGAGTGCTCCAAGGAGGAGTTATGTGATCCCAGTATAACTGGTAAGTAACTATTATTAAAACAAATGAATGCCATTTAAAACCGAAAAGCCTTCTGCCTGCTGGTGACTGTTAACCTGCTTTTACAATAGTTAAAAGTGCATTGCTAGAGACTTGAGAAGCAAACAGAGCTGTTAAACATTATCATATTTCCTTTGCGTACTTACTTTGCACAGAACAACACAGTACAACCGTACTTAACGACTTAATACCACTAGGAACCAAGTCTTGATTAACACGCTCGCATAAAGAGGCATTTGCTGCTTCATCCAAAATATTATGGTTCTATTGTCATTGGTCGATGCATTCATTGACTGTCATTTGTTTCTCAGCGGACCCTATTCCCTGCAAGCCGCAGACGGTATTTAGCAGGGACTGCAGCAGTTGTATTTGCCTGCCCGATGGCAAGGCGCAGTGCACGCCAGCCGTCTGCAATCGGTCAAACAGTAAGTATATTACATACTAGCTTTAGCTTAGCTGCTCGCAACTGTAGGTGTTACTCTTGGTAGGATTACGTTGCGTTAGGTCCCGAGTTGGAATTAACAATGCGTAGTTTCTTATTTGCTGTTGTCCATACTTGAGGCGATTAACTTAGTAAATGAGGCATTGAATATACAATAACAATAAAATGAGCTCATTATTATATCTCGTAATGGGACGATCATTTCTTTAAACTTCCTGAATAATTATGTCTGATTCAATCGATGTTTATAAGACATCTAATTGCTGTCACTTTAAATAATCTCCGAGGGGTCCATTAGTGAGAATTAAATTTGAGAAATCTACACTAATGGACTGATTAGGTATACATTAAAGGGTTATGAGTGGAGTGGGTAGACTCTTTTCTTTGCTAGTAATTTTATATGTTGCTTGAATAACTTAGAAAGACTATGGTTATGCTCTTCACAACGATTAAATGGTGATTTTGGTCTTAAAAATATCAAATTTGAAATATTTTTAATATTGAGAACAGCGTTATCTATTTTAGTATCTACTATTCCAGTTCCAAAGAAATCCGAGTTACTATCGGGTAAGGAGTGCTCGCCGGGGTCCAAGTGGTCGAGCCAATGCAACGAGTGTCATTGTACCAGTGAGGGATACTTCTCCTGCACTGAAAATAAATGTCCCGGACAGGAGAATGGTACGAGGGTAGATTGAGATTTATTACAATGAAAAAATAAATGAAAACGAGTTTTTTTCGCCCATCTCAAACCCTACAGCTCTATAAGACCTATGTCACACAAAAAACGGCCTTACGCCGAAGCGAAAACTCGCAATTTCGGTTAAGCGAACGCGGTCTAAGGAAGCTATAAGGTTAATAAATTAGATATAACTATTGCTATTTGGATTAAATATTATTCCTTTCCGTCATACGCATATAGTATCCCAGTTCTTTCTAAAAATAAGATAGATACTTCTAAAATCATGGAAAATAAAACGTGTGTTGATCTCTACCAAAATTGGGTATAAGTAAAAAATAATGCTTCAACGTACACAGAGGCAGTACTACGCTGTGCCCCCCACTCCGTCTGGATGAACGAGTGTAACACCTGCTGGTGTGGTACCAAAGGTCGGGCCGTGTGCACCAGGATGGGCTGCATGCCATTACAAGGTAACAAGGCTTAATAAACTATAATTATAGAGTCTATCCCCTTGTTTCGAAAAAAATGTATAAAATACTGCGACAAACGAGGACCGATACGTCGTCGATTATGCGATACTGGTGGACACTCGGAACTAAATAAGATAGACCAGGGGTCTCATTGGACTAAATTATGTATCATACGAAGTACCAGGAACAAGGATGTTCTTTATTTTAGAATACTTTTTATGAATACCAGTACCAGACCTAGAAAGTACAACAGTAATAACGCTGATTCTTGTTTCGGAATAAAACCGGATAAGTTATATTTTGGCAATATTAAGACAAAGTCGAGTAACCTTCGTCTTTAAGGCTGTACTGGCTCTAAATTCGATATGACACTTTGAAATGTACATACAAGCACATTTTTTATTATTTCAGCTGCGGATTTTAAGATAGAAAGCGTAGAGACAACGGAAAAACCTACTGAAACTAAGGTAAGTAAAAGTAACTTAGGTACTAGATTAGTTTACTTACATATTTCTTTATTTTAAACTAAAGTAGCGGATCATCGGTTTCTATTACTTTTCATTATTCGACATATGAAAACCAAACATTTCACTAGTAGAAATAATAATTTGGTGGCAGACAACGGAACGTAAAATGACATGACCATTGTAATCATGAATTCGTTTTAATAAAAAAAACTCTAATTACCATACTACTAAATTGACACTAAGGCACTCCCTTAGTGACCATTATTAAATCTGTGTGCGGCTGTAATTATGAATATTTCGTATTTCATTATAATTAAAAGTGTTTAATAAATCACAGTATGCCATTCGGTCGCACAAACGCTCTCTCATAATTTCAGGTAAGTAAAATATATGCTCTTCCGCTTTTATGTGACTAAATATTGCTTTTAACTTATTAACATGAAAATTCTATGTAGTTATAATTAATTTGTAGGAACAAACTATAACCTTAACCATCTTAATAGTAAGCAGAATTTGATGTAGTACAATTAGCTTTAATTTAAAACTAACATGAAGTCAATTCTAGCAGTTATATAGGACAGTTTATTGACGTCAAGGATCATCCAACTATAGATGAAGTTCTACCATAGTCACTATCAATCTGTGTTTTAAAATTTTAAGAACGTTTTATAGTTAATGCTAATATTTATCTACGCATGTCTTTTAATTATTAATTAGTGCGAAATTTACCAAACATTTACGTCTTCAGGATTACGAAATCGAATACATATTAATCAACGATTCCCGAAATCTTCTAAAGAAGTCAGTTTGTAAACCGAATTCAGAGTTCCAATTGGATTGTAATCCTTGTCAATGCGCTGCGGACGGACAGAGTTTCTCTTGCACGAGGAACGAATGTATGGAGAAAGATGATGACGTAATAAATAAAGATGTGGAAGTATTTATGAAGGATGAGGTAAGAATTATCTATTATTTACTTTTAATCTGTGACCCTTAACAATACCTAATGATCTTTTCCACTGCTGTATGTACGAAATCCAACAAGGAAAGCCCATATCCAACAACTTTTTCTTCAAATCGACAGCCATTGTAACAGTCCAGATGGCCGGCATTTTGTAAACATTAAGCTAAAAGATAATCTAGGATAAATGTCGACTGATTTTTAAGATAATGCAAAAACCATACAACATAACTCAAGTAACTGGCAAACGAAACAAAATTCCAATGATAAACCCGTTACGTTTAAACAAAAGAGAACTAATTAAAATTAGAACTAAACTAGTTTACTTTAAAAAATAGACATTTATTAGTACCTATGTATTTCTTAGGGCGTAGATCACATAGAAAAGCACTCAGAAATTGTCTGCAAGCCGCGAGTCATCTTCCACATCGGCTGTAACACTTGTCACTGCAACTTCGACGGCTCCGACTTCAGCTGCACAAATAAACCCTGCCCGTTGCCTAAAGACGTTGAAATATTTCACGAACTCAAGGTATAAAACGTCATTTGTTTTACCGCGCTTTTGTTTTTTTAAAGGTAAAGGTAAACAAAGTTTTACAGCCAAAGTTCATAATGACCACCATAAAATAAAGCAAAAAAACTAGAATAAATATTTGATAATTAACCCTTTGAATTGATGTTTCTTGTTTCAGGATATGAAATCGATAGTACCATGAATTAGAGGCATTAGAATTAACAGTGTAATAATTTGGACGTACAAAAATAAAGAAATAATAAACGCAGAATTAAGTAAAACAATGTATTTAATAAAGTATTCAATTAATGTAATGCAGTTTTATTGCAAACGAAACCTTTACTTTCAGCCAGATCAAGAAGTAGTCATTTATATTTTTACAATTTACAATGTTTACTTACTACTTAAAGCTTTTTTTCCTTTTGTAGGTGTTAAGGTCGGATATAAAGAACACCACAAAAGCGGTCATCTGTTCAGCGAACAAAATGTTTATAAAAGACTGCAACACCTGTTGGTGCAATGAAGATGGTACCAACTACTTCTGCACGAGGAAGGTCTGCGTGTTGGAATTACCGGATGAAACCAGGGAAGAATTATCAGAGGTAAAGCTTATCCTAGTATTTTGAGGTTATAAAAATGGCGAGTGAATTTTGACATCTGTCATTGATATATGTTGTATACTATAGTATATTAAAGTAACCCAAGTTATTATGCATTATTTTTGTTAACACTTAATTCTTAAATCAATTGTAGATGTAGTTCAACCCATGATGGGGTCAATTTTCCGCAACTTCACGACTATTTTGCGTGACTTCACATATATCTTTAAATTTCTTCGTCGATATGTGCAGGACTCGTTTTCCTTTACCGTAAGAGCGTCGGATAAATATGTACAAATGAAAATC
Organism: Papilio dardanus tibullus; assembly: GCA_013186455.1. Lineage (NCBI taxonomy): Eukaryota > Metazoa > Arthropoda > Insecta > Lepidoptera > Papilionidae > Papilio > Papilio dardanus. The sequence continues at coordinate 102,540 of QDHC01002611.1, read as the reverse complement.
GAAAAGTGAAAAACATATTAGTACATGGATCCGGACTCGGGACCTGCAGTTTACAATTCAAGAGTTAAAGCCCAGAGCAACCGACGCTATTAATAAATCAATATATTTTTATCTTCTATTAAATTTTATTTTAATTATTTCTTCGAAGTCTGAATAATTATTCTACTTATCAATATAGAACGCGCGCGTAATTAAACAGAAGTGTCGTCCTGACGAAGTATTCGAGATGGACTGTAACATGTGCCGGTGCAATCCTGACGGACAATCTTACTCTTGTACTAGACGGGCATGTTACCCTGATGAAGAACAGGTTAGGGTTATTCATTGGTCCATGGTGGTGGTAATGGGTACTTACCATTGATACTTCGACCACTCGTGTGGTCGTTGATAAGCTACTAATATTGCTTCATGATAGAGATGTTTAGCTCTTCTGGTGTTGGTGTTTGTAGTAAAATAAAGGCATTTTATAAACAATTACTTTTCCTGTTATAGAAAACTGACAGTATTGCGGAAAGAAAAGATAAAGTACCGTCAAGGAAGAGACGTGCACCTCCGCAGGTAATGTTTGCACTTTTAAAATGATTTCAAAGTTTAGAGTATACACGGTTTTTGCCGAATCATTACAGATAACTGATTGCTTGCGCATACACACCAAAGAATATATTGTAAAGAGTATTTATGTTGCCATTTTAAAATTGATTTGTATGGTACTTAAGGTTAATTTATGAGCGGGTAACACCGAATGGGTTCGTGTGTCATGGCGGAGATCAAATGACAGATGCCAGTTGTGAGCTGTCAGTTGTTATTGGAACGTCGAGCTGTGTCCACAACTCCATTGGCTCATCTCTTTAAATCTTTGTAATCTAGTTAAATATTGTCGTGTAGTTTTCAATAAGCAGTAAAGGATTCTATTACCAATATTCTACGAGTATTATTTAATCATCACCGCTTGCTTCTTCATTATATGTATATACACTGTATCCATTAGGAGCCTCCCAAGGCGTGCCAGCCGGGACAGGAGTTCCGCATCGACTGTAACAAGTGCCTCTGCAACAGTGAGGGTCACGACTTCTCCTGCACGCGCATCGACTGCACCACGCTCAATAATAACAATAACGGCGGTGTTAGGACTAAGCGAGGTTAGTCTAAAGAACTATTCTATTTTGTTAGGACCTTCCAATAATGAATGAAGCGAAAACAAATAACCATATAGTATAGGGTGAGTTAATTAAGAACCAAAAACTGTACCGCATAAAAGAATATTATGAATGATGTCACACTTGATAAAATCGGTTCAGTCTTTTAGCCTTCTGGAGATAACATATATCCGCTAGACCAGGGATTCCCAAAGTGGTCGATTACCAAGGGGTCGCGATTATCGAAATATAAGTTTTGGGGTCGACAAGGTCTAAAAATCGACAAGTTACTATGAAAAATAAGCAGTAGCAGCTGTTTTAAGTTTACGGACCATTATGAATAAGGGGTCGATCTTAAAAGTAGGTAATTTGCCCATGGGGTTGAGGTAACAGTTAATTACGAAAAGGAGTCACTTGTCCAAAATAGTTTTGGACCTCTGCGCTAGACTCTTTAAAACATTATCTTCCAGAGTAAGCCTGCATTCATATGGAGGCTTTTTTAACGACTTCGCTGATACGATAACTGTAAATTGACTCTTGTTTCGTTCGTCCAGCGCTCAAAATCCAACGTTACGCAAAATTTAAAAGCGCCTCCATGTGAACAGATGGAAATGCATTTCTTCTGTAGCGATATTCAATTTGTAAAATTCCTTGAATAAACTATAATAAACATTATTAAAGAAGCGACAGAAGAGATAACCACCAGCTGTTCCGCTGGCACGGCGTTCAAGAGATCTTGCAATCTTTGCCTGTGCGGCGCTGACGGCCAGCGCGCGACATGCACCACGCACCGCTGCGAACATAATAAAAACAACGACGGACTAAATGGTCCTGGTAAGTGAAAGAATGAAATAGAACTAACACAAAATATTAAAGACATAGAACTAATTAAAGAAGAAATTAACGGGTTAGAGCCCCTGTACCGGCGTGTACGATTACGAGTGTATCGATGCTTGTGCATGATAGATTTAGATAATAGATCAGCGTTTAGTTCTTAATCATCGGTATGTTATTTTCTATATTTATTTAAAAATTTTGAGCTCGCGCGCACCTTGTAACTACGCACCCCTAGGCACGTGCCATTGCCTTAGGGATAATCCTCCTCTGGGTTAGAGGACACTAGAGTTCACAAGGTGAACGTGGAAAGCATAAAGTTTGGAAGTGGTATAGACAAATAAAAAAGTATTTCACCACTTACGTTTTCCGTATCTGTGCGTCTCCACTGACAATCAAGCTAGACAACGCATCTTTAACTGATGTCTGTGGACAACGGTTGCTTCGCTATTCCAACAAAAACTCGGGCCGGCTGGCCGTTTACATAAAATACCTTACAATATAAAAAAAGAATTGTAAAGTTAGACCAGGTCACAGGTAACTTTGAGCGTCAAAAAAGGTGTGATATATTTTTTTAATTTCTTCTAGAAACAGATCCTAATTTCCGATGCAACCCTGGAGAACAGTTCAAGAGGGACTGTAACGACTGCACTTGCTCCGCTGACGGGAAGAGCGTCTTCTGTACACTACTCTTATGTTCAGTATACACGCCCTGAACTTAGCGAACGTCATCCGCACCGCAAATGTAACCTTAATACGTGGTGATAAAGTACATTTTCCATCTGACGTAAAGATTTACATCTATCTGTGACCCTTTATGTTAGACGTATCTTACATTCTGTTGCATTTGATTTGTAATACCTCGGCTTTATTAGACCGTTCGCGATAAAAACAAGAGATTTTACTCCAGCTTGAGTTCGTTTTTATCATGATCTCTGTCTAATGAAGCCGCGGGATTAATGCAATCCCTTTCCGAGATACGTATTACCTCTCTAATATCCTTTCAACGCCATTTACTTCGAGACATGAAAGTACAGTAGGCACGTGGGATATAAGAGTACTTTTTTATGCTACGTGCCAACTTAATTACCAGCAACAGTGCACAGCGCCTCTATCGGGCGAAAAATACACCAACGAATGTCATACTTTGACGAAGTTTTTTCTAGGTCTCTTTTCGTGTCTCGAAGTATACTTCAATGTTGACAGCATTAAAAATATTTTTATTTATATTCTTTATTTGATATCACAATTTTAACACTGGCCGTTTTTGTAGTTTTTTAATGTATTGCCATGTAATATTTCTTTGAGTGTTACTATATCTGAAAAATATTATACATATCTTATACATATTCAATATATTTTATTATTTAATAGTTTACAATATTATTAATAATCTAATTTTGTAATGTAATAAAAAATCTGTATTAATGTAAATTAAATTACAAATAAATAAATTATCTAAAAGGGGTAAAAAACATATTTATGCTTTTCTAGCTGTACCCACACCGGGGGGCACAGCCGTGCCCCCACAAAAAAATGTTAATTATCTTTTGCTTTATTTAACAAATAAAATTAAAGTATTTGTTGTCAAAAATCATTAATAGTGATTAGTTTTTCTTAATTATTTTATTTAGATTTTGAACTAATAGTTGTAGTTCATAGCATATCAGACATTTTTTTAATAAAAAAGGCAAAAGTACGCTCTCTGTTATTTCGAAATTACATAAAAAATAGATACAAGAAAAAACTCGTACATTTGATTTTATTATGGTGATGGATATTTTTTTATGATTGTCAGTTTTTTTCGCAAATGATTACCTTTGTATTATTAAATAAAATTCTCGATTTTCAGAGAGTGTGTACTACTTAAAGGTTTTATGTGAAATTATAATTTGACTCAGTATTTTTTTTCATTATCATTTGTTTATAAAAATTACCAAAAAAAAATTTTTTTTGACACTGTAAAATAATTCAGATTTTTCCTAAACGGTACTATTAATGTATTAGAAAATACGTAAATAAACTTAATATTTTCATTTAGTATTGTCACAAAACGAATAAACGAGTTTGAATTTAATTTTGAGTTTTATTTTAAGAAAAACTTTCTTCAACGAGGGTAGTTGGAGAAAGTTTTTTTTACATCAAATATCAAACTATGTTTAGTTTGAGGGTACTTTTGAATTAATTTAGATTTTACATTTCTTTTATTATATTAAATTAACAACAACCAAATGAAGTCACGCAAAATACGTGCTAGTAGTAGAGTTGAGGAAAATGGAGACCAACATGGGTCGAACTAACTGATTGTATTAAATTATAGTATAATTAACACTTAAATCAATAAACCTACCATTTTAAATTCTTAACAGTGTTTTGACTTTGTAACTTCAAAAAAGTTAAATAACTTAAAACGTTAATAAATCCAAATCATATCATCTAATAAAAAAATTATCGTCAAATTAATCCGAATACTATTATCGCGTTTTATTACTACAGAAGTTTATGCGTCTTAATTAAGATTTGTTTTTCCTTGAATTCCTTCGACTTTATTAGAAAATGATTCTGATGATTCTGAAATGTATTTTGTACATAACGTACTTGTTTTGTACCGTAAAATGTTCTTTATGTAAGTATACATTATGTTACACAAGTAAAATAATATTAAGGGGCTAAAAGCTCACGCGTTGCTTCGGTGTCGGTACCGACTAGTTTCGAACCCTCGGGGGCTCTTCCTCAGGAATGAGTGGAACTTCAGTTTTTAGCCACTTATCTTTAGTTTATAAAGAATAATTTCGTTAAAACGAGTAATTATTAAAAAGCAAGCCTAAGTATAGCCTATGGATACTCAGGGTAGGGAAGAATAGATATAGAAGAGAATAGATTACTCTTGAAAATTGGTCAAGCCATTTATGTAACAGCTAAGGTCACAATAAGAAATTATCCTTCTGTACCTTGACTACTGTCACTCAAACTGAGACTAATATCTTAGTTTACCTCATAAATACTGTACTAACTTCCACACTCCGAGTCTCGTGGTTCCTTAAGCTTAGTAGTAGTGTAGTTCGACCCATGATGGGCACCATTTTCCGCAACTCAGCGACTTGCGCGTATTTTGCGTGACTTCACACGTATCTTTAAACTTCGCCGATATGTGCAGGTTGCCTCACGATGTTTTCCTTCGCAGTAAGAGCGTCGGGTAAATATATACATATGAAAATGGAAAAAGACATTGGTACATGGCGGGATTCGAACTCGGGACCTGCAGTTTACAAGTCAAGAGCTACACCCCTGAGCCACCGTTCTTTCCTTGTAGTTACATACTAGATCTTCACTAAGCGACTTATTTAATGTCCATTCGTTGACGCGTGAGTTTTAAAAATTTCATCTTTATGCAGCAAACGTATCAAGTCTTCATCCCGACTATTTGACTATAAAAGAAGGGGATCCCTGCGTTAAAGGGAAAATGTACAAAATATCTTGCAACACTTGCCACTGCGCTGACAACAACGCCCTCTACTGCAGTAAAATGGCTTGTTTAGAACACGATGATATCAAAAGATTCAGTTTAATAAAGAAAAGAAGTCCACAAAGAGAATTGAGGGAGGGATCCGAGAAAAAAGATAATAAAAAAGATAAAAAATATTTACCCGATTTGCCCGAAGGACGATGCGTTCCGGGTAAATTGTATAGTAAGGGATGTCAAAAGTGCTACTGCGATAATACTGGGAAACATATTTGTAATCTATCGAGTCCAACAAAATGTGAAGAGCCACCAAAGAGTAAGTTATGAAAACGTTGAAAATAAACAACGATTTTAAAGAGTCTTGAATACTGAATGAATGAATAAATGACTGAGCGAATGAAAAATGAATGAATGAAACAAAGAGATATTATGTATAGAGGGAGCGCTCCATAGTACGAATAGTTTGACAGCAAAAAGACGGGAGACCGTCACACTTTTAGGCATCCATTCCATCTATAGTATAATATATCTTTGGAATGATACATGTTCCAGTAACCGATATCACCACACCAATCGACGTGCGACCACCGATCACAAACAAAGAGTTCTGGGATCTGCCAATCTTACCACACTCTGCAGCAAAATGTCAATCGGGGAAAACGTATTTGATAGACTGCAACACTTGTCTCTGCTTAGACAACGGGAACCTTTTATGTGAATCGTTACTATGCCTTAATAAAGATGAGGAAAATACATTAAAAGCGAAAAAGTGGTCAGGTAACAACATATGGTAATATTTAGAGTAAAAGGCGAGTATTAAAACGAACTAATGTATTTTGCCCATAAAAATTATTAAAAAGCTTGGGTATTGTATTTGATTTCGGAGTAGCAACGTAAACTATAAAGAGACGTATTTCAACTTAATTAGAATGATTTTTACCCAAAACGTCCTAAAGTTCATAATTTCCTTTGATTCCTCTATAACCAAACATCTAAGCTGATTAATTCCACGCGTAATATTGCCTCCATACCACCTCTATGTATATCACACAGGGATAGAATGCAAGGATGCAGATGACACCTTTTCCGACCGCTGCATACGTTGTGATTGCATCAAGAACATCACGCAATGCAAGCCAGTGCTGGGCTGTGCGATGCCAGCCGTGATGAAATTACATGGAAACACCAAGATACGCCTTAACCTTGACGTCAAGAAGGAAAAGTGTAAAGCAGGCGCAGTTTATAAGTATGTCAACTTTTGTCTATACTAATATTATAAAGAAAGACACTTTTTATTTTTGTATGTATTGAAATAACTCAAAAACTACTGGGCCGATTTCAAAAATTCTTTCGCCGTTAGAAAGCTACATTATCCCCGAGTAACATAGGCTATATAATTCCACGCATACGAAGTCGCGCACAACAGCTAGTTTAATACAAAATGTAGGTCAATTTGACCATCATTTTACTCTACTAAAAGTGATATAGTCTGAGATTCGATGCGTATTCTTCCCCTGATCACCTAATATCGATTTATCGTTATCTTAAATGCCTTTTCGTTCTAGAACTGACTGCAACCACTGCTACTGTCAACCGGATTTGACACTGCGCTGTACTCAGAAGTCTTGCCTCAATTACCGGCAGGCACTCAAGCTGAAGAATCTACGGTCTTATCTTCAAAAACATGGCCTCTAACGTATGGAACGGAATGTATTTTAATGTGTAAAAACAGTATGACAATAAACGAGTTAAATGTTCTCATTGTTTTTGCTTCCTTAATTTGGGTATACTTTCTCCGTCTATCAACAATGAAGACTTAACTCAAGCGATTGCATAATATTCATTGTTTAACATGGTTGACCTAAAATCGACCAAATCCTGTTACCCTTTCAATTAAAACACGTCCAAGTTCTAGCTATGGTGGAACAAATTCGAGAAAAAAATTACAACTTTTGTTTTATAAGAGAAGGGTCAAACGATTTGCTGGAACCGAGGTGATCTTCGACGCCCATGGACATGGACACTCGAGGAACCGCGAATGCGTCCTGTAAGGAATAGATAGACTCGCTTCTTAAAGGACCTTAAGTCGTAGCGACATTCTCAAATATTGGTCTAACTTGACATTTTGGCGAAATAGATCAGGATTCTGATCAAAAGTTAGAATAAGTATTGACCAATTCATCTATGTAGTCGACTACAATTTAGTCGATTCATACAAATACTATAAGTAAATCGGAAAGTTTGGATAGCATAGATGTTTGTTTGGAAATATCTTCAGAAAGCACGGATCACGATCAAATTTTGCACAGATATAAAACATAGCCTGGAAAAACATGCAAGCTACTTTCTAAGTTTTTTGTTTTAATTTCGCACCTACTGAGACGCAGGCGACAGCTATTTCAAAAATAACAAGGAACTTCTAAATACTGAAAGGACTTCATATTTATGATTAACTAGATGTTGTTCGCGACTTCGTCCGCGTGGAATTAAAAAATATAGCCCATGTTACTCGGGGATAATGTATCTTTCTAATAGTGAAAGAATTTTTGAGATTGGCCCAGTAGTTCTTGAGTTATTTCAATACATACAAAAATATAAAAATACAAAATTTTCCTCTTAATAATATTAGTATAGATTAATAATTGCTCGATGTTTAAGCGGACCGTTAATCTTTATATTGGTTTGATTAAATCAATCAAGTGAATTCAAACGGGAATGCTTTATTAGATTTTTGTTCAACCATGTGCTGGTTAATTTGTGTAATTGGAGTAACATTGTTGAATGTTGTTTGTTCTAGAAATGTTACAGGTTATTATTGTTCATTATTATGTTGTATATTATAATGATCGGAAAAGATAATCATTTAAACGACATTAATTCTAACAATAGATATACTGGTGTTAAGTATGAATGTGGAGGTACATCGGTAGAGGTAAGCCTAGGAATAGATGGATGGATTCGGTGAAAGATGATATGGTAAAAAAAAGGTGTGACGACTGAGATGATGGAAGTGTAAGATGATAAACGTGTAAGGCAAAAACGTGATGCACCAACCTACGGCAGTAGGATACGGAAGAGTAGATGAGATGTACTAATTATAAACTTATAATTTTAGATGAGCCAGTGATGTTGAGAACGAATAAATTAGAGCCGAAAACATGTCAACCCAACATAACTTATGTAAACGGTTTAGAAGCTTGTGTGTGTACAAAAACTGGACAATGGCCGAATAACGAATGTTCCCATTTATTTGAAAAATATTACAATGATACGGTTTTTAAAGACAAATGTAAGGAGGATTCTTATGTGCACGTTCATTGCAATATTTGCAAATGTAATAAGGGAGAAATAAATTATAATAGATGTACCCAACATACATGTGAAACCAGTATATTGAACGAAAGTCGAAAATCTATAGAAACGATACGAGGCAGATGTAGCCCTAAAACATGGTATTCCTTCGCACCTTGCCAACTTTGTTACTGCGTTAATGAGAATAAATTAGTATGTAATCCAGCTAACAAACATTTAGATAAACTAGAATTGGGTAAATACAGTTTCTCTGTCTGCGGTGATATGTTCTTGAAGGACACTATTGATTTAATACCTTTTAACGCTAAAGGTAAACAGTTAAGAGTGGGAGCAAAAAACTTGAAGCAGAATAACACACTTGAAGTTAAATATGCCCCAGCACCTGTTCCTCCTGAATACAATATACCAAACGATGAACCAAAGAATGCACAGCGAACGTATGTAGAAGAAAGTTCTGCATCGAATTCTATTGAATCTGAAGAAGATGATTTAAGCAACATTAATACAGGAACACGAATGCCAGATTCAAACAGGATCGCGTCAAAGGAAAATGTTAATATTTATAAGGAAAAAAGCGAAGAAAATAAATCGCAACGTTCCGTTCCAGTGAATAAAGAAACTATCAGAACTAAATTTGAAATTAGAGCCGAAGAAGTACCTTTTAAACATAGTTTGAGAAATGAAGATGTGTCGGGAGAGACATATTATCATGAATTTAATTTATCGAAAATCTTTAAGAAATTTTTCGGTCTTCGTAAAGCACCGACGAGGAGAGCGCTTTCGCTAGTATCACGGAGCGCGTGCAAGCCGGGATCGGAAATAGTTAAAGATTGTAACATGTGTTATTGTATGAAAAATGGAAATTTATTGTGTACGAAGAAAATATGTTGACAAAATCTATATCTATAAAATATTATGATATTTTTATTATATTTTATTTACCATAAATCCTATTTTACCAGGACACAAGACAGTCGTCAAATGGAAGCCATTCCGTGTTTCTTTTGACGAGTGTAGTGCCGGAGGCCTAATTTTAATCCACTTTCCCTTTCTATCCTATTCCTATAAGAGAATGATGGAAAGAGGAAGTGGATTTCCCAGGGGAAGGGACGCACGCATAGGGACAGGAATTATCCTCTTGGTGTGGGTCTCTTTCTAGGAAGATTAAGGGTAGGCAACGCATCTGCAATTGCAGATATCTATGGGCAGCGGTCACTCCGCTATTTCAGCGAATCTAGGAGGCCGCTTGCTCGTTTGCCAATTTATAATATAAAACGTGTTAAGTTAAGCAATGTTATTATTATAGCATTAAGTCTATTTCAACCTGACAACTTTAACAACTTTACTATTTGCTAAGGTCATAAAAATATTATAAATATGAGACGAAACTTTAATTTATTTTTGTCATATCCTTTTTTTTTGGGGGGAATCTGAAGAAACCTTGCCTTCTGGGCAGGAACACAGAGTAATGTAGTATTCGAAGCTCTACAAGAACTAAGAACTTAAGCTTATTGGCAGCCAAACAAAGGTTAGTTCGACCCATGATGGACTCTATTTTTCCGCAACTCATAACTAGCGCGTATTTTGTTTATTTTTGACTTCACACATATCTTTGAATTTCTTCGCGCATATGTGCAGGCATCACGATGTTTTCCTTCACCGTAAGAGCGTCGGGTAAATATGTACATACAAAGGTAATAGTTTATACTTGTACTACAAGCATCAGCGTTAAGCATGGGGCCCGATTTTGGGTTATCCGCAGTGAATATGTTAGGTAATAAAGGGAATATATAGTCGAAACTGGAGTCCAAGGGACCGCGACATTAGTCTCGCTTATAGAGGTTTCTCTCTAATCAGGTTTTTCGCCGGGTTGTCCGCCGGGACCAGTAAATGACTTGCTTATCCTGATTTGACTATAGTTATATTGATTTTTCCCTTTTGATTTTGGTCTATCAAAGTTAATGCATTTTCTTTCGTGCCATTTACAAAAGTAAAACAAATAAAAGTGTTATCAACTTTAACTTTAACAGCGACTTAATTAATTAACGATCGATTAAAAATCAATTAATTAAAATCTTGTTGATTTATAATTTCATTTCGGTTTAATATTTCGAACAAAAACGATTCTGTTGTTTCGTGAAATGTGTTTTT
>QDHC01002611.1:74210-91552 GCA_013186455.1 Papilio dardanus tibullus | reverse complement strand
CCCGATTCGCTGAAACAGCGAAGCGACCGCTGCCCATAGACATCTGCGATTGCAGATGCGTTGCCTACCCTTAGACTACGGAGGAGGAGACGCACAGCAAAATAATAATTCCTCTTCCTATGCGTCCCCTCTCCCGCCAAATCCATTTCCCCTTCCCATCATTCCCTTATAAGAAAATGATAGCAAGGGAAAGTGGACTAAAATTAGGCCTCCGGCACCACACTCATCAGACGAAACACGGAATTACATCCATTTGTCGCCTGTTTTCTGTGTGTGTGGTATGTCAGCGGGCGAGCCGGACAATTCGTGCGAAGATGTTAAAGCGGGCTCTACCACTGTTTCGACGTAGAATAATTTACTTCATTATAATAAAAATGTACGTTTTAGTATCGTGTTTTTGTGGTTAAAAATAACAAAAACTAAATCACAATAAGATCACATTTTATTTTAAATAACATTCTTTTGCTTAAATTAAAATATTTTTTTAATAATACTAAAAATAACAACGCAATAAATTATTTTAAAATAATCAACTTAAATATATTACTAAGCTAATTTGTGCTACAGCTGTCGACTAATACAAGAAAAATGTTTATAACAAAAATTACATTTATAGACTGACCAGCGGGGCTACCCAAAGTGGTTTTCGATCGGCGATATCGCTGATGGAAACGACAAAAATATATGAAACTATGGGCTTACCCAACATGCTTTTCGATCGGCGATTTCGCTGATGGAATTGACAAATTTGTATGAAACTGACGTTGACGTTCGATATCTCACACGTGACGATCACATGATTTTATCGAATGCCAATGTCAGTTTCATACATTTCTGACGTTCGCTATAGATTTTTTTTTATAAGTTAATTTCGCTTCGTAGTGAATTTACTTTGGGTAAACCTCCAGGAAAATAAAAAACCTGTCATGGACCTCAATTACTTCCTTTACTACTTTAAGTATGCGAATGTATGTTCTATATTTTTACGCAATATTTAAGGTTTTTCATACTACTGGTCAGACTATACCTTTTAATAGACTATAACTTTTACTTTCCTTCGTTGTTTAAAAAATATTTTTAATTCAGATTGCATTGATTTTTTTGCAATTTCATGAATTTCAAAATAGTTTTTTTCTCAGTTTTATTTGACATTTCTAAATAGATTTTTACTGCTTATTCTACAAAATACAATTAGTATGAGATAACAGATTAATATAGCACCAGCGTAATTGTAGCGTTGACAGAAATACAAAAAAAAAAATACTAAAAATATTTTTTCTACTAATCATAAATTAAAAAATATCACCTGTAGTAAGCTAATTTAAGATTCAACATTTAAGATTATACAATATAAATTATTTTCTATTATATTTTAAGAATTTATCAAGAACTAAACAATTCAACGACCAACTGTGTAAGGATTTTTAATTTTACCAAAAATATTTCACCCTAAGGCTTCATTAGACCGAATTCGCGATAAAATTAGAGATTTTGCTTCGGCGTATGGCGTTTTGCGTCGGTCTAATGAAGCCGTAGTGTAAGAATTTCAAATTTTTTGTTCAATTTATTATAAGCCGAAAACATTAATTTTATTTTATTAACGAACATTTTATTTCCATTTATTTATTATTTATTTCGAATATTTAATTAATTTGACAAAATTAACCTATATGAAGTACCAGGATAGCATAAGTTAAGAGAAGGTATCATTGACTTGCCTGCAGCATCGTATGAAGGTGGCGCGTCTCGGCAGCTCTCTGAGGCGAGCTGCGCCGACGTAAGTACAGGCAGACCTCAGACCTCCTAGTATGTCCTTCACTGTTACAACTACGTCACCTCTGTATGCTACTTCCACTGTCTTACCTTGAAAAGTAACAAACACTTCAATTAAATTAAATAAAACAATGTTTTTAAAGGTTAAAATAGGTCCTCACTATACTTAAATCTATTATTATATCCGACTGAAAAACGATATTATGCCGAAGAAAAATCTTCGTTTATATCGCGAACTCGGTCTAATGAAGTCGCAGGGTACATGCAAAAGTTACGATTGATGGATGTTTGAAGGTATCTATAGAACTTCTCAATGGATCTCGATGAAATTTTGCTCAGACGTAAAACATAATCTGGATTAATTGGATTTAATGTTTTTTTTTTTAATTCTGCTCAGACGGAGTCGCGGGCGACAGCTGGTTTGCCATAAAATCTCCAAATATTAGCCCAAATCTGTTAACCTACGGCTTCATTGGACCGAGTTCGCGATACAAACGGATGCCGAAGCAAAATCCCCGTTTTTATCACGAGCTTGGGTCTTATGAACCCGTAGGATTAGATAACACATTTCGACGATTTCACACAGTAGTAGTAGTTGTAATGTAGTTCGACCCAAGATGGGTTCCATTTTCCGCAACTCCACGACTAGCGCGTATTTTGCGTGACTTCACACATATCTTTGAATTTCTTCGCCAATATATGCAGACATCACGATATTTTCCTTCGCCGTAAGGACGTCAGGTAAATATGTACATATGAAAATCACACATTATTCCAGTACTCACTCACCTTCCGAAGACCTATAATCGGCGACACCACCGGAATGCTTCAACATGGCGGTGGAAGACGACATGCCGTAGAACAGCTTCACCTGCTTACCGTCAGGCTTGGTGACCACATCACCACCGCACTGGTCGTGACCAGCGAACATACCGCCCGCCATCACGAAGTCTGCGCCCGCGCCGAACGCCTTAGCCACATCTCCTGGACATGTGCATCCACCGTCCTGGAAATTACAACTAATCTATACTAATATTATAAAGAGAGAAACTTTGTATTTTCGTTTATATTGAATTAACTCAAGAACTACTGCGCAGATTTCAAAAATTCTTTCACCATTAGAAGGCTACATTATCACCGAGTAACATAGGCTATAATATTTAATTCCACGCGGACAAAGTCGCGCTCAACAGCTAATATACGATATTTTATTTTTGAACACAATGATACCGTGATCTATTATTATCCTAACGCCATCTAGTATTACACGAAGCAAAGTGAAAACACCAAATCTAATATTGTTAACCGACTTCCCAAACAGAGCAAGGAGGTTGTCAAAACCTCTGTATGTTTGCTTTAGTAAAAATTTTATCAATCATAATGCATACAAACAGAAGAAATTTTTTTTTTACAAAAATATGTGTACCGCCCCGAAGACGAAGCTATACAAGGCACAAATCGAAGTGTAGTTTTTTATTAGCTAAAGTACAATGATTAAGTTAGAGATAAAATAATACACTAGTAGTACATATTTCATAGTTCCTAATGCGATAAACCTGGATATGCGAGAAACTATAAGCGAGACAAACATCGCGGTCCCTTGAATTCTCGCTTATGCAGGTTCGTGTAGCATGTTTTCCTTAGACTTACAGAAATGATATGTCCCTTGAGGCCGTGCGCGGCGTCCGCACACTCTATGACAGCGGAGAGCTGCGGGTAGCCCACGCCGGTCTTGATGCGAGTCGTGCACACCGACCCCGGTCCTATACCCACCTGGATACAAGCAAATTAAACAATTCCAGGCAAAGTTTGGTATAACTAACGTTACGTCTCGTGTCCCCGTGTCCCCGGAACAATCTCTGGGACGCCAAATTGTCCCGGTTTTGGGAAACCGCGCGAAAATTTGTATAGTCGAGCCGGCCGCCGCGCCGCGGGGGCGAACGCGGCCTTTGTTGTAAGGTGTGCAAAGTACGTGATTCGTCGTTAAAATGGAAATTTTATCGACGAATCACGCACCCCCTAGATCCTAGGCCGAAAATTATAGTTGTCCCGTTTTGAGTTTAAATAGAAATGGTCACGTCAGGTATAACTAAGGTGACCATATTTTTGTACTCGGAACAGGACAACTATAATTTTCAGGACCGGATCTTGGAGAGGAGGGGGTGCAAGTCGTGATTAAATTCTCTAGTATTTTGCTTATCTCTAGAACAGATGTCGTAAACAGGTCGAAAGGAAAAACTAGCCAACAAAGCACGAGCGATAACGTTTTCGCCACTCTCGTGTCGATCGGTGCCAAATTTTCGCACGGTTTGCGAAAACGGGACAATTTGGCGTCCCAGCGATTTTTCCGAAGTCACGGGACACATGACTAAAACAAGACAGTCCCGTTCAAAACGGAAGTCTGGTCACGTTAGTTATAACGTAATTGTAAACATATTTTGTAATACCTTGATAATGTCAGCGCCTGATAAGATAAGCTCTTCAACCATTTCACCTGTCACCACATTGCCTGCCTGAAAATTATAGCACAATTTGCGTCAATTGCAGGAAATTGCATACACAGTAGTTACTAGTCTTCATAGAACTTTATTAAAAACTAGCGACCCGCCCCGGCTTCGCACAGGTGCAAATCGGTATAATGCTGATACTAAATACTGCAGCGTTTGCAATGTAAGCGCTAAAAATGTGTTAATTTACGACATCATATTAAAAACCTCTAAATGATCAGTGTTACTCTACTATATTGTGAATGTATTATACATGAAAACCTTCCTTATGAATCACTCTATCTATTAAAAAAACCGCATCAAAATCCGATGCGTATGTAAGAAGTATAAGGATAACTAGTAACATACTTAGAGAAACATACAGATTACTTTCGGTAAATAAAACGATGCAAACGGAAAAACTGTCAGATACAATTATTTACGTATGAATTTAAATCTGTAAATAAAACGTAACTGGCACATACGAATATACAACGTATAAACAAAGCAACTTACGATAATAGTGTGCGTCGGGTAAGCGGCGCGTACTCGTCTGACATACTCCACGAAGTGCTGTGAGTATCCATTGGCCACATCCAGACAGACGAACTTTAGTTCCTTTACGTTGTTTAGGATCTCCGAAAGTCGATCGAAGTCCGCCTCCGCTGTGCCTGAACTGGCAGCTACGAAAGCACAAGATTATTAACCACACTCAGAGTCTAAAAGGACTTTAGTGTTGATAGTCTCTAACGTCCTCATTGTACGCCTTAATTGATACTAGCAATGTTGAGAATAGATTCGTTTCAATATTCGGCTGTTAATAAATAGCTTAAGTCTCAACAGTTCAAGACTCTAGTGTGACATTAAGACATAAATCACAATAATTCTTTAAAAAAAGAGGAATTAGACAACGGACTGGGCAGTGGCTGAATAATTTCTAATTCATTTGTTATCGAGATTTTCCAATATAAATAATCGTGTCACTTACCCATTTGTTCTAAACATTCAGGATGTTCAGCTGCAAACTTCTTCCATTCCTCAATCGTGTAGTATTTGTGGATGCATGTGAATAATCCGTGCTGCAAGAACAGAAACAGAACGTCAATAATTCTGTCAACATATTACATGAGTGCTTTCAAGAGTTACTGAGTCCAAGAAGAGTAACTTCATTAGTTGAGTAATTGATTTCAAGAAAAGTAACTTCAAGAGTTAGAGCGTCGGTGGCTCAGGGGCTTAGCTCTTGACTTGTAAACTGCAGGTCCCGAGTTCGAATCCCGCCATGTACCAATATGTTTTTCTATTTTCGATTTTCATATGTACATATTTACCGACGCTCTTTGGTGAAGGAAAACATCGTGATGCAACCTGCACATATCGGCGAAGAAATTCAAAGATATGTGTATTCACGCAAAATACGGGCTAGTCGTGGCGTTGCCGAAAATGGAGCCTATTATGGGTCGAAACCTTTAACCTTTTAACCTTTAACTTCAAGAGATGAGAAACTGAATTCTAGGGTAAGAAACTTCAAGAGTAGAGTAGCTGCTTCTAAACAAAGCAGAATTATCATCCACTTACAATAATGAAGTGAGTGTTGGAATTGATTGAAAAAGCGGTAAGAACCAGTTTGAAGTAGTTAAATAGGAAATTGAAACTGCATGCAAGTGGATTTATTTATCTACAAACAAAGAGAGCAACATAATAGCTATATCGGAAATGACGTAGACCTTCAGGATATGATATAATATTTACAGGTTTAGCTGAAACATAAATAAATAGCAGCAGGGGCAACAAAGTCACCTATAGAACCTTTTTCTATAGGTGACAGAGTTGCTCCCGTGACAGGGTTTCTATTTTCTTTTTTTATATTACAAAGTGGCAAAGGAGCAAGCGGCCACCTAGATTCGCTGAAATAGCGAAGCGACTGCTGCCCATAGCCATCTGCTATAGCAGATGCGTTACCTATCCTTAATGTACGGAGGAGGAGACGCACAGCAAGAGGATAATTCTTCTTTTTATGCGTCCCCTCCCACCAAATCCACTTCCCTTCCCATCGTTTCCTTATAAGAAAAGGATAGGAAGGGAAAGTGGACTACAATTAAGCCTTCTGGCATGCTATAGCTTACCTTAGACAATTCTTTAGCCATCTCGAATGTGCCGACTGTGTCCATATTGCTGGCCATCACAGGTACACCTCGGTACGTCTGTCCTGAGTTACGGAATGTTATCTCTCGGTATAAGTCCACCTGAAGATAAAAGGGAAATGATGAACCGATCTTCGCTAATAAATAAATCAAGGTACAATTCCGTTATGACTTGGGGCATAGCAGTGCCCCCATCAAATCGGGCTTAAGTACCACCTCTTTTCGTAGTAGTTCAGTGGGCTTACCCAACATGCTTTTCGATCGGCGATTTCGCTGATGGAATCAACAAATTTGTATGAAACTGACATTGATATTCGATAAAATCATGTGACAATACGTGTGAGAGATCGAAAGTCAATGTCAGTTTCATACAGATTTGTCGATTCCATCAACGATATCGCCGATCGAAAAGCATGTTGGGTAAACCAACAGGCTATTTACAACGCATATTTTTCTACTGATATTTACTTAAATGTTCTAAATTCATATTTAGGTCTTATAAATTGACAATTACATTTTGAGCTATTGCCAAAAAGGCTAATGTAATAGACCTACGTAGCTATAAAGTTTATATCCAGTTTGGTAACGACCCAAACCTTAAATTCGCCCATCAACTTAACGAAGCATACCTTGACACGCGATGGTATCACGCAAACCATAAACTAAGAAAGTTGCAATTTACATGCAAATGACAGGCTTTTGTTTTCTTTCTGTTCTTTTGTTTTGTTTTAAAAATTAGATTGCAATTATCTATTTTACAGTTGAGTTATGAAAAGACCCATAACAACACCAGTAAACGTTTGACAAAACGGGGAATTACAACTTTATTAAAATAAAATAATAATTGTTTACTAATTTCTGTATTATCGTTCGATGATTAGTTCCAATAAATTGCATAAAAATTAATTCGCCATGATTTTTTTTGGCAGAACATTATCACGGCCTTTGCCTTTTACACGATTTAAAAACGCAAAAGTTACAAAAAGGTTATAATTAAGGTCGGCAATTAAAACTCGCTTGTTATTATTTGGATTACATTCAAGATACGGAAGGTAACGTGTAACGGTTGACAGAATTAGTTTCAAAGTCACGGCAAAATGATTCGCGTGCGGTCTATTTTATTGCAATAAATAAACAACTAATAAATCATTGTGTAAAGTTTCATTAAGACTTGTTTTGTAACGTTATTATTTTATTTTAAGTCATAATAACAAATTACAGTCGAACCTAGATAAGCGATATTGGTCTCGCTTATAGAGGTTTCTGTCTAATCCAAGTTTCTCACTTATGATGTAACTCGGGAGAGAATGACTCTCGCTTATCCAGGTTTTACTGTATTTGATGTAATCAATTTTAATTTATCCATTTAAGATTTCTATGAACAAATGGGTTAGTAATTTGGACTGGTCATGTAAAATTATGCAAGCGTTCTATTTTTTTTAAGAAAAAGAATAATGATAGCGTATACTGTTTCAAATGTGTAGAAATACTAGTTAGAAAATTGTCACAGAGCATCTGCACGCAGAGTGACCACTTTAATATCTTAATAATTAGTTCGCATAACGTGTAACGTGACTGAAAACACGATAATCGATTTTGTACTCTGATTTGTACTGGATATTTTTTCCGCAAATTCTTTAACCGTCGCACTGATGCCTTAATTATTTTTATTTAAAATAATAATAAGCTCACAGCACACATAATACCAAGGGATTCGGACCTACTATATTTAAAGGTGACTAGATCTTAGTCGACCATATTTACTTAAGGTGGTGCAGAAGTTCAGTGCAGATGGTCCTTGAGCGGTCTATTGTAGATCTAGATGCGAATTTGAGGATGGCTACAAAGGGGATTTTAGTGAGTATACGTCTCACATATGTGGTATCTTTTGAAAATTTTCTCCCAATATAAATGCCTTTAAAATCTCAACTACGCGTGCCAGTACATTTAGTCAAAGGAAATAGAAAAATGTACGGTTCATCTAGTTTTTCTACACTGTGACAATCGTAGGCATGGAGCGCGTTGCCAGCGTTTTTCCGCTGGCAACTTGCCAACATATCTCGCCGTAACAATGTCAGCAGAGAGGTGAAATTCTCATTTCGATGCTGCAAGGTTACGTTGGAGAAAAAAACTAAAGGCCTTCATCTCAATATTGCTTAGTACAAAGATAATAGTTATTGTTAGAAAAGTATAGTATTTAATAAAATAAAAACGAATTATTTTATAAAACTATTTTTAGTTTAGTAACATGAGTGAGTTTAAATTACGATATTATATTGTTTATAATTTTAAGTAGTACGACAAAACGTTGCTAAAATTAAACTGTGAAACTTCATCTCTTTTTTAAGGGGAATTCCCGTTTCCATTTATTGTGTTGCCATATTTCTGTTCTGTTTTTTTTCTAAATTATTTATTTGAAACTGTCATGTTAACTGTGCTGCATTAATTGCATATGAAATAATTTTAAATGCTGTTTAATATCCATATTGACACGTGTAGAACATTATTTCCGTGATTTAGAATGTTTTCATAAACAACTGACAGTTAAAATACTGAAAATTAGCTCTTTGGTTTATCGGTTCCGATTTAGTCTATACTAATATTATAATGAGAGAAACTTTGTATTTTTGTTTGTATTGAAATAACTCAAGAACTACTGGGCCGATTTCAAAAATTCTTTTACCATTAGAAAGCTACGTTATCCCAGAGTAGCATAGGCTATATTATTTTATTCCACGCGGACGAAGTCGCGCACAACAGCTAGTGATTTATACAAACGTAATACCTGGACAAGCGAGAGTTCATGGGACTGTCATATTTTTAGTTTATAAAGGTTTCTCGATTATCGAGGTTTATTATCGAAGGAAGATACCGTGACGCAACCTGCACATATTGGCGAAGAAATTCAAAATGAAGTCGACCCCCACTGGCCCAGCGTGGTTGCCTATGGCCTAGTCACCCCTTAGGAGGGAGGCTCACGTGTAGTGAGCTGATGATGATGATGATGACATATTGACATATTTTATACAGGACATAGAAAGACAATAATTACTTCATTCCTTACTATTCCTATCATCACGGTTCCTGTACGCATAATAATATTTTACATTGTTATTCTAAGCTGTAGGGCATATGCAAATAGCGCAAAGTACGCGGATGATAATTTCAAATCAATAATTTGCTTTTGGTGGCGTTGCTTAGCAACCGTACCCCACCTTCTATTCTGGCTCAAGTTATGCGTAACCCAACATGAAAAGCAAACATGGGTGTTGGGCGTAAAGTCGTAAACATGTTGGTTGTTTGATTGGGACAATGTTTATTTCCAAGGGTGGGTGCGCCTAATGTTTACGATGTTTAAGTTCAAGGTTCATTGGATATTTGTCTTGTATAGGGTTCAGGGTATATCTGAGGAGAAACCTATTGTTATGTCATAACACGAAGATAACGCTCTCGATTCTTGACTTCTCGTAAAATGTTCCTCCATTCTGTGCCGACCTTACCGATGATATGCATTATGGTTTAAGCTATGGTCTGGTACATAATAGACTGATATTATATCAGATTCTTCAATGCGTCCATTAACCCTAGAATCCTAAAAATAAACTAACGCAGACCTCAAATGAGTTTCCGCGGACGAAGAATATCGATGCCAAATTGAAGTTTACATCGTGAAAATCTAATAATAAAATCCTAATGAATTCAGAAAGAACCTTGAAAAAATAGACAAATGTAAATTACAGTACTAACTGTACAATTTTACGTAACTACGACATAAAAATTAAAGTTGATAGACAAAAGAATGCGCATTTTATTATCTCTAAAATTGTCTGGCTGTATGAAAACAAACAGTGTTTACCAACAATTAAAAAACTATAAAAAAACAAATGACAGTGAAACAGCTGAAAGTTTCCTTTGCATTGAACCTTGATATTGCAATCCGAGTTACATTAATAAAAACAATAACTGATGACTTACATCATTTCTGCTACGTAATGTACTCCTCTTCGGTCGCAGGAGGACATCCTTGAAGTCTAATTTAACCTCATTAATAATATTAGGCATTTTTCACTCAACACTGCAGTCTTAATTTAAAACAAAAAATTCGCGCACACTCCGTCCGCGCCAGATATCGACTGGCGCACGGACAAAAAATATTACAGTCGCTGTACGAGGGTTGCCAACTAGGATGTAAAAATAGTACAAGATTAATAGTACAAATGTTTCATTTCTTCATCATAACCAGCCAGTGTTAAATACCTCCCATAATATGCGGTTACGGCACAGAACCCTTTGGTTTCCCAATACTTGGAAGCTTCATTATGTGAGCAAATAAAACATTTAGATTAATATGAAAGCTTCTCCATGGTCTTATATTTTTTGTTTACTAAATATACTGACCAATACCAAGGATAATACTATACTATACTAGTACAACTACAATGATTTAAGTAAAGATATAAATATTTTAATACACTTTAGGGAAATTTCATTATCATGGCAACATAAACGTAGCTGTAACGTGACTTGTGACGTCACGTGGGCGGTCAAAATTACGAATTTCAGCCGCTAGGCGTATGAATAAAAATTGCTTTATTTCTACATATATAAGTACTACAAAAATTAACCGATAAAGGTACAAAAGCTAGTGTTTTTTAATAAACAACACATTGGCGGTAAAATTATTTTATTTTAAATTACAAGTTTAACATTTTAAAATTTAACGGGATACAATTCATAGAAAATCATATAGAAATATATTAATTGCGTGAACCCTATTTTTATTATATTTAGACGGTTTTATGCACGGACTTCCTGTATTTACTTTCCTCTATCGATGTTGTCGCTTTCATTTCGTTAACATCTGTTGAAAAATATTAACATTGGAGGATAGCCTTAAGCCTTGTACGCACCACAATAGTATTTTAGTCGAGTAGCTAGTATCAAGTATCCGAACAAAGGATTTACTAATCTACTCTACTAAATTGTTGCTGTTTGGACACGTTTAGTTACTAAATTACTTGCTACTTGACTAAAATACTATCCAGGTGCGTGTATTGCTTTTGACAAGCAGGGTTAGGTAGTTTCTTGGGTTCAGTCAGAAAAGGAATGTTTTATGCCCCTTCGATGTTTTAGACTCGATGATTAGGAAAAGGTTTAGGAATCTCTGGTCTTAGAATGATGAGGTATAGACATTTGTATGTATAATCATTTTGAGTGCCATTAGCCTAATAGTTTGGGATACGGACTTTCGTTCTCGCGGTCGTGGGTTCGAATGCCGACATTCGACTATTGTCATGAACCATATCGTAATACAAGCTTTTCCAAGCTTACTTGGAATGGTTAAAGGAATATTTATTAATTCAAATATCTGCTAATATTTTCTAAATTAGCGACCCACCCCGTCTTCGCTTGGGTGCAAATCGGTATAATGCTGATACTAAATACTGCAGCGTTTGCAATGTAAGCGCTAAAAATGTGTTAATTACATCATATTAAAAACCTCTAAATTATCAGTGTTACTCTACTATATTGTGAATGTATTATACATGAAAACCTTACTAATGAATCACTCTATCTATTTAAAAAAAACGCATCAAAATCCGTTGC
This sequence comes from Papilio dardanus tibullus, assembly GCA_013186455.1. Lineage (NCBI taxonomy): Eukaryota > Metazoa > Arthropoda > Insecta > Lepidoptera > Papilionidae > Papilio > Papilio dardanus. The sequence goes on along the minus strand of QDHC01002611.1, from coordinate 79,545 downwards.
GTAGTTTTAAAGATTCAAATATAAATAGGGACAAACATAAAAAAGCGTATTGTTTTATACTACGTTTACGACTTAGGGGCCTTCAAGTAAAGAGCGTACTCCTCCCTCAAAGGCTGGCAACACATCTGTGGTTCCTCTGGCATTGCAGATGTCCGTGGGCGTCAGACCAATTAATTTAGTTGATCCGCTGCTCGTTTGCCCCCTTCTCATATAAAAAAATAAAAAAAGGATAACGAAGGATCGTAATTACCAGATTCGTAGACCTCCTCTTGTTCCGGCCATTGTTCAACATGGGGCATGAACACAGCCTCCTTGTAGTTGCCATAGCCGTCGCACATCACATCAGAATCCGAGCGGCACTTCTCGCGGGCGCAATCTACACAGAACAAGACTCACTGCAAACATTCCATACTCGTTATTTATATAAAATAAACTATTGTACATAGTTACAGTTGTAATTGGATAAGCGAGAGGGACCGCGATATTTTTCTTGCCTTTATCTCTAATCCGAGTTCCTCGCTTATGGAGGTAGTCCGTAGGAACCAGATAATGACTCTTGCTCACCCTAGGGTATAATAAGACTGATTTTCCAATTTCAAAATCTAAATTAACTATTATTAATAATTACATAATATTATTAATTGCAAAAAATAAAAATTAATAAATTAAAAAAAAAAGTTAGGTGATAAAATAAATAACATAAAAGGAGCTAATGTTAAGATACCAAACATGCTACAGGCAATAGCGGCAGGAAAGACAGTTAAAAAAATAAGACTGATTTCACGCAAAAAAACAGCCTTACACCGAAGCAAAATCTCAAAGAAGTACTCGGTCTAGTAATAGTAGTTTCTCCTAATCCAGGACTAACTATATTCAGAGCCAACTAAAAGAGAACTTCCAGTTAACTCAAAACGACGGATTTTAAAGTGTGTTATTCATTTCGTTAGCAAAGGTTTCTACAGTGGTAGAGCCCGCTTTAACATCATCGCACGTAATACGTCACGCCCGTTGACACTGGAGTCAAATGGAAGGTATTCCGTGTTTCGCCTGATGTGTGTGGTTCCGGAGGCCTAATTTTAGCACACTTTATTTTCCTATCATTTCCTGGAGGAAACATTTCAGGGAGGGGGAAGTGGATTTGCGGGGATGGGGACGCATAGGAAGAGGATTATCCTCTTGCTGTGCGTCTCCTCCGTAGATTAAGGGTAGGCAACGCATCTACAATTGCAGATGTCAATGGGCAGGGGTCGCTTCGTATTTTTCAGCGAATACTGGTGACCACTTGTTCGTTTGCCACTTTGTATTGTAAAAAAAATAGAGTAGCAAATTATATTGTGTAGTTTACTATGATTATTTTTTATAACCCATAATGACAAACATAAATATACGGAAGCACGTCCAAATTTAACTATGGCTTGAGTGTACAAAGATTGGTGATAGGTCACGTTCACGCGCGTGTTTTATCTCACAATAACATATCAATTATGCATATTCGTCCGGCTTTATTTTAAAAGGGAATCTAAAGTATATAATTAGTACCAAATCAATACTCAAAGTTCCTATAATCCCTAGGCCTAAGCCGTGTACGCACTAGGATAGTATTTTAGTCGAGTAGCTAGTAGCAAGTATCCAAACAAAGGATTTACGAATCTATTCTACTAAAATGTTGCTGTTCACTTTTAGTTACTAAATTACTACCCTAGTGCGTAGGTTTAGGCTTGAACGAGTCCGAACAGTAGTAAATCCTTTGTTCGCATAAATGCTACTTGCTACTCGACTAAAATACTATCCTGGTGCGAACAAGGATTTAGGACGAGTTCGCGATAAAAACGGAGATTTTGCTTCGGCGAAAAGTAATTTAATGCGCGAACTCGGTCTAATGAAGCTACGGCTATAGACAGACATTTGTTATCGTCTATTTTTAACCTTTTTTTTTTATAAGAAGCCAGAATAATTATTAGTTTTAAATAAACAAATTTCGCGTGAAAAGACAACCACCGACAAAGTTATGTCAAAGTTATCAAAGTCCAGCAGCTGTTCGGACCATAGACACGTAGAATTCTGCCAGATCTTTGGCCCTTAGACCCCAAGTCATAAAAAAAATCAGAAATATCATACCGCAGTTCATATTGGATACTTCAACTCTTGGTACTTTTATTCCTTCAATCCTGCTTCCATCTTCTAGAGCGCAGTAGCAGACAAATCGACGACACTGTCATAAAAATTACAAATAAAAATATACTTATAAGTTGCAAGCTGTTGCAAGCTCTAAAATGCTGATAAGTCTAAAAAAGTAGGGACTCATCTGTTAAGTCTTGTTCGCACCAGGATAGAATATTAGTCGAATAGCAACTTAGTAACTAAACGTGTTCGAACAGCGACATTTTAGTAGAGTACGTTAATACATCATTGTTCGGGTAGTTGCTATTCGACTAAAATACTATCCCGATGCGAACAAGGCTTTACTTTGAAATATTATTTATTATCTTTAAATTCTTAGAATATATTCTAGTCCCTGATTTAAAAAGAAGGAAAGGCATGACAACATAGGTAAACATAGATGTCTAGCCCGCTGAAAGGCGCTGCTATCGGTTCATCATAAAATATGTTAAAACCTGCATGGACCTACGGCAAGGACATAGAAAATTACATAAAAAGATAATTTTAATTTCACTTATGGCCCCCGGGTCAAAGATACCTATGGGCCAATATGTCTATGCAAGTAAAAAGTTGTTAGCACCAGGATAGTATTTTAGTCGTAGCAAGTAACAAGTATCCGAAGGATTTAAATTTAACTTACTGCTCTAAAAATATTAATCTACTCTAGTAAAATGTCGCTGTTCGGACACGTTTAGTTACTAAATTACTTGCTACTCGACTGAAATACTATCCCGATGCGAACAAGGCTTTGGAGCGACAACCTAGTCACCTGTACTGGTGCATACAACCAAAGCGGCGTACACTGCGGCGCCTCATAGTGCAAATGTCCATTCACACCGTACTTCTTCTTGAAATATTTCATCTCTTGCTTACACGGCTCTAAAATAGTGACCAAATTAGTTAAATGTTTTATTTTTGTTTAACCATATAGAAAAAACAAACGAGTGCACAATAACATGAAACGGAACTTTGGTATTTTGTGCCCATTTAAATAACGTCAATTTGGCGCTAGTGGCGATTAATAGCGGTGGTGAGAATTAGAACTAATAAAAGTATACATTGCCAGTAACATTAACACGCGGAACAGTCGTAAAGAAGCAAATTTTTCTAGAAATTATATAGAATCATAGGATTCGGTACTAGGGTTTCATGTTATTGTGTTGGTGTAGTAGTAACCTAAAGCACCAAAAGGCGGCCTTTCTCTCTTCAATCGCGTCATACTCCGTGACAAGAGTGTGTGCGTGTCCTGACAGATGCCCTGCCGACACACCAGCCCGTCATCACACCCCGGCTCGAGGAATTCTTCTTCTATCTGTACAAGACGTCACTTTGAAAATGTCTACAAACTTCAGTTTTTGTACTACCCTCAATTTTCATACTTACTTCAATTTCTTCACTCTCGTTCACTTTATGTAGTGTCTTCTTAAATTCAGCACATTTTTGATTTAATTCTGTTAAAGTAACACAAAATAAAGTTCAGTCAAAAATAATATGTAAACTAGCAAATGAGCTAATAAGGAAATTAGATTTTCAAAAAGAAAACGCTACCCTATTGGTGAAAAAACATTTTTAACGACAAACCATTTCATATGGTATGCTACAGTTTTACAAATTATCAAGATAGCTTAGCTGATGTATACTTAGTTAATCACTATTTACAAGTATCAAGATTGTTTCGATTTTAACGCTTATCATTTTTTTAAGCATTAAGATTGCTTCGTTGTTAAAGTTTTACTAACGGAAGAAATTGCTACATCTTCCACAACAGTTGCAAAGATCCTTGTCAGGCAGGAAGGCTCCTTGCACGCACTGGTCCTCATGCATTTGACCTTGGCAGTCGTAACCACGACAGGATACTGGACACTCCTCGCTAGTCGGTGGCTCGTAACGGAAACTACGACGCCTGGGGTAAAAACATGCCTTAGGAGTACTTGTTTCGAATAAGATTAATTTCTCGAAGGATATAGTAATAGTCAAGTTTACAGACACCAAGGCATCTCTTGATTACGTTTATGTGTTGAAGTTCTGTTCTAAGGAAGGATCTCTATAAAGTGACAAACGTGCAAGCGGCAACCTTGATTCGATGAAATAGCGAAGCGAACGCTACCCGTAGACATCTGCAATTGCAGATGTGTTGCCTATCCTTCATCTACGGAGGAGGAGACCCACAGTAAGAGGATAATTACTCTTCCAATACGTCCCCTTCCTCGCCAAATCCACTTCCATTTCCCATCATTTCCTTATAAGGAAAGGATAGGTAGGAGAAGTGGAGTAAAATTAGACGTCCTGTACCACACTCATCAGACGAAACACGGCATAGCTTTCATTTGCCGCGTGTCTCCTGTGTGTGTGTGTGTGTGGTATGTCAGCGGATGAGCCGGACAAGTCATTCAAAGATGTTAAAGCGGGCTCTACCACTGTTGAATCTAATCTAATCTCAAAGACTGATTGGTGAATGGTAATAATATAGACCGAAAGAAGGAAGAGTAAATGTAGAACTTACAAGCTTAACGTATCTCTTGGAAGCGTTGGTATAGTAACTGGGACACCTAGAATAATATTATAAAATATAGATACATAGAGCAAAGGATTTAAAATAATACAAAACTTGAATAATCCTTACATCTTCGTAACATGGTGTCGCATCGTAACGCCTTCACTTCTTGCTCAGGGTGACCCCAATAAGGATTGCAGCCAGCTCTAAAATCTAAATTCAAAATTGTTGTAAAAAAGTAGTCAATAGTGTAACTGTATAATCAAATAACTGCCTCATTATGATCTTTGATTTATTAGTTTATTGTCATTGTCATACCTACAGTGGTGACTGGTAAAAATTCTTCAGTGTCGAAATTGTACTCGTCTTCCATACAAGATTGATCTAATTCTGAAACAGGAATTAGAAAAGTCTAGCTCTAGCAAAGTAAAAGAAGAAATATAGAAAATTAGCAGTATAAACGCTTTAAATAATATTGAGGCTTTGGTCACACTTCTTTACCCTAGGGCTTAATAAGAGGGATGTCACGCAAAAAGCGACCTTACGCCAAAGCAAAATCTGCGTATATATCGCGAACGCAGTCGAATGAAACCCTGGGGTTACGAATGTTTTGCTGCTGTCTATCTTCAGACAGTTATTTTTATAGAACACTACTTTGACGTCCTTAGTTTATTCTTTTCT
>QDHC01002611.1:54203-65536 GCA_013186455.1 Papilio dardanus tibullus | reverse complement strand
AGTTTTTGGTGTCCTGCTCGGACCGTTTTCTTAGTATGAAGCGCGCATTCCTATGTAGTATGCAAATTCCTTGTGTATATTTCATATGTGTCTCAGTCGCTGGCAGTATGCCATATGTCATGTCACATCTGTTTCTTTTAAATCTATGTGGTATTAGTACAGATTATAAATTAAAGTAAAAGCACTCACGCTGACAATCTTGTAGGGTAGGTAGGGAATAAGACTAATGCCTTGTTCGCACCAGGATAGTATTTAGTAGAGTAGCAAGTAGCACGTATCCGAACAAAGGATTTACTAATCTACTCTACTAAAATGTTGCTTAATCGTTTAAGCAACATTTTAGTCCGAACAGTAATGCTACTTGCTACTCGACTAAAATACTATCCTGGGGCGAACAAGGCTTTAAGGACACTGATGTACAATGCCTTAATTAAAATAAAAAAGGTAGGGAATACTGACGATCATTTTCGTAATCCTAGGACGTTAAGTTGACTAGGTAATAAAAATCAGTCAACATTTTCTCAAATTACCTTACACTTTTTTTTTAAATTACTTCCATTATAATATGTTCAGTCGTTACCAACAACAAATAAAACAACTTTAAATAATTTAATGAATTTATTAAAGCTTACATATTAAAAACCTTTTAATTAATTACCAAAACAACTGTACAAAAACAAATTAGTCGAGTACCAAGTAGCAAGTATCCGAACAAAGGATTTACTAATGTACTTTACTAAATGTCGCTAAAATAAGCGAGACTCCAAGTGACCGCGATATTTGTCTCACTCATAGAGGATTAACGCTTATTCAGATTTAACTACTATTAAAAAAACAATGTTTTGGTTACCAACAACAAATAAAACAACTTTAAATAATTTAATGAATTTTATTAAAGCTTACATATTAAAAACTTTTTAATTCATTACCAAAATAACTGTACAAAAACAAATTAGTCGAGTACCAAGTAGCAAGTATCGGAACAAAGGATTTACTAATGTACTTTATTAAATGTCGCTAAAATAACCGAGATTCCAAGGGACCGCTATTTGTCTCGCTTATTTAGGATTTTTGCTTATTCAGATTAGACTACTATAAAAAAAACAATGTTTTGTACAGTTGTTCCAGTAGTAAACCTACAATTATAAACGACAAATATTTTAATACTTGATTTAAATATAATATTTTATTTTTATTTAATAGGAATTGCTTAAAATTGATATAACAACACTTATTAAGTACATATCACAAATATTAATTAAAAATTGTTCACTTACATTTTAAAATATACCAAAGCACCGAAAATACTATCAAAAAATAAAGTAAATGCAACAATAACAAAATAAAACTAACAAAAACCAACCGAGGGGCTCGGAGCCTACCCGAAGGGGTGACTAGGCCATAGTCAACCACGCTGGCCAAGTGCGGGTTGACTTCACACATATCTTTGAATGTATTCGCCAATATGTGCAGACATCACAATGTTTTCCTTCACCGTAACAGCGTCAGGTAAATATGTACATATGAAATTCGAAAATAGAAAAACACATTGATACATGGCGCGATTACTCGGGACCTGTAGATTACAAGTCAAGAGCTACAACTCAACAAAGATATACATTGATTTAACTACTTACTTTACTAATATAAAAAATCTATATAAATGCAAAAAGCAAAAATAATTAACAATTATTAATTGATAAAATTACTAATTAAAAAGTATTTTTCTTAATAGTTTAAAACATTATTTCGCTTACTAGCAAGGTATCTATAACTGCCCTTCTAAAAAGCATTGAAGGCACAGGACAATTGATACAGTGCTATTCAAACTTTATGACGGCTAGAAATATAGATAAAAAACACTAATTTGAGGTCTATTTTTTCAAAAATATTGCACCGAATGCCCACATCTGGCTACCTAAACATTATACAACTGTAAAGGACTTAAGAGGATATACAAAGACTTATAATAGACCTGCTTTGACTCATGGACAAAGTAATATTCGATTTTAATAGATTCTTAGAAATATATCAAACATTATAGGTATTTGGTTGCCTCACAGTACACCGTAACCCTGCCGGGACATCCCACTGTGTGCCAAGTACAAGCCTGTGCCATGTGTCCATACAAAATATGTGCACAGTGCTCTGACATCCGGCCTGGGTACTTTCATATAATTTGTGTGGCACTGATGGCACGGTCCCGATCGGACATGGTGTAGTGTAAACCATCCTTTAATATTATAAGATTGACATGACATTTCAAAAATTATTCTTTTATATTGTCGGCTTGTGCAACAACTCATTAAGTGACCAATGCAACAAGTCGAGTAATCAGTTAATTAGTTTTAGTAATATAGAATCTCCTATTATTACCTTAAGTTTTACACAGTCACAGAGTCCAAACTATATAAGCTAACAACTAGAGAGCTTTTGCCTTACATAGATCTCATCAAGGCGAGTTCATAGCTGTTATTAACTGTATATAATGATTTTTTGCAGTTAATGAGTTCTTGCACTAAGCAGACGATATATTTTACTTCACCAATATCATTGAGTATTACTTGCACTCACTTATCCCCAAGCCACCATAAAGTTTGAATCTTATAATACAATCTTAAGGCAGGGGAGGGTGTATTTTCTTCTTTTCCTCAGCGTCCATCCTACCCTGGTCTACAGAGGAAGGAGACGGCAGACCACACGGCAGCTCAAGCATGTCTGCTTCATGAGACATTATGTGCTCAGCTTCCACTGTTACAAGCACAAATAGGTTTCAAAAGACTATCAGCCGAATGAAACGAAACTAAAAGTCACCACTTATCACCTACTGCTTCATTTGACCGAGTTGACGATAAAAAATGAGATTTTGCTTAGGAATATGTCCGTTTTTATCGCGAACCCGCTCTAATCAAGCCCTAGGGTAACAGACATAATTTTTTTTATGAAATTTGGAGTTCAAGAGTTTTGATTTTGTCATATTATTAATGAATTGAATCAATTTAAAACACTATCTGGCAACTATTTTAATCTTAAATAGAATAAAACACAGACTTACTTTTAATTCGATGCAATTTGTTGCCGTATGCAAGATCCCAGTAGTACAAGTTAACAAAAGTCAATGGAACAAGAGGTGCTAATAGGTAAGTCCTTTTTGTTCGTCTGAAACTGGAGAAAAAAATATTTAAGCATATATTCCCATTAGTTTACGTAATTTTACTTGAAATGCTTTATAAAGGCATGTATGGCCAAAAGTTCGAATACCACTCAAATTTAAGCGTCACTTAAATGTGTAGTGTCCGAATAAACGAGATCGCCGTAGAATTTTGGAGTTTAAGCGTGGACTTAACATGTAAGTGGCGTTTGAAAATTCGACTTATTAGTATTTTGTTTTTTTTTATTAAATGAATTTATTTACTTACCCTGTGAGCAAACCTGAAGCTGTAGTAACATAGAATGCGGAGAACCACAGAAATATATCTCGACTTTTCGCTATTTGTAATGCTCTTTGTCTTTCTTGCATTTGATATTGTAACTGTATTTGTCTCTCCATCTAAAATAGAAGCTTTTAAGACTGTTTTTTTTAGATAAATAATATTAATAATGGAGTACATACCGCAATCTCGTTGAGACTTTGTAGGAATTTTTCATTTTTCTTATAATTCTCTTCTAAATTAATTGAAAAAAATCCTCCCATCTTTAGTATATTAAGTCCGGACACGGTTTGTTTTACAAGATAAATTTGTTAGATTTATAACGGATTTTTTTTGACAAATCTATTAGTCTAGTTTAGTTCTAATAATAACAAATGTGATTTACTCTCGTTTAGCTGAAATAAATGGAATAACAATATTGATTAAATTGGAAGTCAAGTGACATTTGTCCGGTTGTTTTCTGTCAATTTTTGTCAAGAAATCGAGTACGTTCCGTTTTCTCTTTTTTTATCAATTCTTAAACTTTTAGTTGAAAGAAAATTGCCGTTATTAAAGAATATCTTGATTTGCATTCTCGTTTCCCATTAGATTGTAAGGAGCGCTTAAAAAGCTAAATTTTTGAATATCGTTTTTATATTTGGTTAAATAAAAGGACAACAAGGACAAAAAAATGACATTTTTTTTACTAGTAAGAAGTTTGTGTGTATGTGAAAAAAAACAAAAAGCTGTCAAAATTCGCGCCAAGTTAATCAATCAACAACGTTGCGGCAGAGTCAGACACATTTTATTGATATTACGATATAAATTTAGTTAAAATGGGTATTTTGGGTTTATCCAAATTAATTGCTGATATAGCACCTCAAGCTGTCAAAGAAATGGAAATTAAAAACTATTTTGGTAAATACAATTCACCCGTTTATTGTGACAGTTTTACGAATGATTTGCTCAATATATTTAAAATTACAGGACGAAAGGTGGCTATTGATGCGTCTATGAGTTTATATCAGTTTCTAATAGCTGTGAGAAGCGAGGGTATGTTTTAGCAAACATTTTACGTATTCAATATGGACATCAGTAGGTCATTGTTTCGCAAACGAAGGTGCATATCTAAGTGAAACTTTATATTTTAGGCGCGCAATTAACATCAGTGGATGGTGAAACTACATCTCATTTGATGGGTACATTCTACCGTACAATCAGGCTGGTAGAGAATGGCATAAAGCCTGTGTACGTGTTTGATGGTAAACCTCCAGATATGAAGTCGCATCAGCTGAACAAGCGTGCGGAGAGACGAGAAGAGGCTGAGAAAGAATTACAGAAAGCTACAGACGCTGGTAAATGAATCTTTCTTAATGAGATTTTTATATTTTTCTATCATATGTCTAGTGTAGGATTGAGGATTGTATACCTGGGGGTAGATTTTAAATATACATTCGAACCTTGATAAGCCAGAGTCCAAGTTACCGTGATATTTGTTTCGCTTATAGAGGTTACTCTCTAATCCTAGTTTCTCGCTTGTAGTGACCATAGAATGACTCGCTTTATGTGGTTTTTCGGGTTTGACTGTACTTAATTCAGGTTTGACTGTACTTTAAAATATAAAAGCAGACAATTTTATAGTTCTAAACAACAGAGTGTTGTACTAAATAAATATGGGCTTTTAGTCTCCAACTTCACATTTTCTCACTCTATGTCTATGGCTTCATTAGACCGAATTCGCGGAAAAAAGGGATACTTTTCTCCGGCGTAAGGCTGTTTTTTGTGTGACATCGGTCTAATGAAGCTCCAGGGTAATAAAGAATAAATGTAAACTTACCAATTTTTACTGTAGTTATTCACTATGAGACATGAAAAAAGTTGGTATAGGAAATAAGACTGCAGCCAGAGATAGGCCAAATGGTAAAAGCTGATGAAACCAAGGTCCGTAAATACCTGACAACCTAGTAGAAGATTTTACATGTATTTATTAAATAGGTGATCAAGCATCAATAGAGAAGTTCAATCGTCGGTTAGTGAAAGTGACGAGACAGCATGGTGAGGAGGCTCGGGAACTCCTCAAGCTGATGGGAGTGCCTGTGGTGGAAGCTCCTTGTGAAGCTGAGGCACAATGTGCTGCTTTGGTAAGTTGATAGCTATTTATTTAAAAAAAAAACTGTAATTTCCTTTTCTTTATTGATCTTAATAAAGAAATCAATTGATAGTTTCAGTTAATTATTTAATTGGCGTGTTTATTATTTTCAGTTATCCTAGTGCTTCATTAGGCCAAAAACGGTTCGCGCAATAAATGGATATTTTGCTTTGGCGTAAGGCTTTCTTTGGTGTGACGTCCGTCTAATGAAGCTAGGGTTGTAGAGTGCTTGTTATTACTGTGTTAATATAACTTAAGATAGATTTCATTACAAACTTAATAATTTTAACAACTCTTTTATGTTTGTAAGTTAGAAGTCCATGGTTACATAAGGTTTTTTAGCAACTTTTTTACCCACACCCGATCTGGTGTGGCCCAACCGTAAGGGGGGCTACCTACAATCACATTTTATTTCGAAGGAAATATTAGTTCTTCTCTGTCGCAACAGTCTTTGCAGACTCATTGTGGTGTTCATGTATCAGTGTCCCGCTAAAATAGTAGAAAAGATATATTTTATTCATTAAATTTACGTTACTTAGAAAATAAATAAACATAATATACATTTTTTTTATATTACAAAGTGGCAAATGAGCAAGTGGCCATCTGAACTCACTGAAATAGCTAAGCGACCACTGCCCATATCTTTAGGTTTTCATACATCTCTATCATCATCCTGCCCTCATCACTATAGAGGGTCGGCACAGTATGTACTACTCCATAGCCGGGTCGTGGATATACTAACTATGGACTCCACGGCCCGGTAAGGAGACGAAGGAACACTGCAGAGGTTTAGCGGGTAGTCCGGTCTTTATCAAGACCGGGTGCCCCGCACGAAGCCGTCCCTGCTGCCCTCGCAGCAAGGACGGCGAAGTGTATAAAAGCATTCCCCTGCTAAATCCAAAAAAAATGTATTACTCCATATTTCCCTGTCATCCCGATTATCTGAATAAACACCCTTTTTTAAGCATATTTTTACATAATCCATCAATTCTTTGGCCTTCCTACATCTTTATAATTTAAATATAGGTAAAAGCAGGCAAAGTATATGCGACAGCTACAGAAGATATGGACGCATTAACTTTCGGTGCTAATGTTCTACTGCGTCATCTCACATTCTCCGAAGCAAGGAAGATGCCCGTACAAGAGTTCCATCTCGATCAAGTACTAAAAGGATTGGAATTGAAACATGCTGAGGTAATTAGTTTTAATAATTACCTACACACCTAAAGTTTGTTAATAGTGTAAAGTAAACAAATAAAAAAAATAAAAAAAAACAACAATCAAGAGTTTTTGATGTTTTATAAATTACAAATTTATCAAAAGCATAAAAAAAATAATTCGTATAAATTATTAAGTAAAACTTTTAAAATCAAATAGTTAGATCGTTTGTGTCAAATAGTTAGATGTCTGTAGTTCCCATGATGGCCTCCATTTTCCTTCACTCAACTAGCGCGTATTTTGCGTGACTTTAAATTTCACACATATCTTTAAATTTCTTCTATGTGCACACATCACGATGTTTTCCTTCACCTTAAGTTCAGTAAATATGTACATATGAAAATCATAAACCCCATTAGTACATGGCTGGATTCGAACTCGGGACCAGCAGTTTACAAGTCAATAGCTTAACCCCTGAGCCAAGCAAAACTCCGTTTTATCACGAACTTGGTATAATTAAGCCGTCATCTTAAGTGAGATTGTTGCTTTTTAACCTACTTCCAAAAGGAGTTGGTTCTCAATTCGTCTATATGTTTTTTTTGTTAGCTAAATCTGCTTTTAGTTGTCCAATTTTAACAAAAAAAACCTCCAATTACAGTTCATAGATTTATGCATACTCTTGGGTTGTGACTACTGCGGGTCCATCCGCGGTATCGGACCGAAGCGTGCTATAGAGTTGATCAAACAACATCGCTCTATAGAGGAAGTTCTACATAACATTGATACTAATAAGTACCAGCCGCCTGAAGACTGGGATTACAGTAATGCGAGGAGACTGTTCGTTGAACCTGAGATTGCTGACCCTAAGGATATTGAGGTAAGTCTAATTTTAGTGTTTTTTATTATATTATTAGTGTCTGTCTTCATCAGACACACAGGCACAATATAGTTGATACAAAGTAAATTATATCTTTTATGTTAAAAGTACATATATATTTTTTTAATTACAAGCCCTGACACATAGGCATATAGGTATCGTTTTCATTGTCTATATTTAACAGTAATTTAGTAAGTAAATGTGTCCAAACAGCAACATTTTAGTAGAATAGATTAGTAATACTTTATTCGGATACTTGCTATATCCTAGTGTGTACAAGACTTTACGCAAACTATTTGAAAACTGTAACACTGAAAGTTTATTGTTTTGTAAGAATTCCGTCTACATATTAACTCACTCGGAATTGTTTATATTATTTAGTTTATTAGATGTATAGAAAAATAAATATACAACATCCAAAACAATACCAAGCTATAAATTAAACCATTTTTTATTTATTTCACAGTTGAAATGGACAGACCCAGATGAAGATGGTTTAGTTAAATTCCTCTGCGGTGATAAACAGTTCAATGAGGACAGAGTTAGGAACGGAGCTAAGAAACTGTTGAAGGCCAGGTCGGGTACCACACAGGGCAGACTGGATGGATTCTTTAAGGTATTTTCAAACCTGGTTAAACGAGAAACCTCTATAAGGGAGACAAATATCGCGGTCCCTTGGATTCTCGCTTATCCAGGTTCAACTGTATTAAATATAATGTAAAACCTTAGAAAACTTATTGTTTTTTTATAAATTACTAGCTGTAGTTCTCGACTTCGTCCGCGTGTAAATAATATAGTCTATGTTACTCGGGGATAATGTAGCTTTCTAATGGTAAAAGATTTTTGAAATCACTCCAGTTATTTCAATACATACAACAAATCTTTTCTTATAATATTAGTACAAACAAGCTGTCTTAAGCTTTAAGACTTTGTGTGCCAAAAAAAACAAAGTATGTAGTCTAAGTTCTTCCAGACTTTTATATCTTTGGAAAGTAGCATCTATATCCGTACAACCGTAAGCCTTGTTCGCACCAGGATAGCATTTATCTAAACAAAGGATTTAACTACTGTTTGGATTTGTTTAAGCCTAAACCTACGCACTAGGATAGTAATTTAGTAACTAAATGTATCCAAACAGCAACATTTTAGTAGAATAGATTAGCAAATCCTTTGTTCCGATACTTGCTACTCGGCTAAAATACTATCAAAGCGCGTACAAGGCTGTAGAGAGATGCCTTCAAATATCCATCCATCCATTGTGGATGGAAAATAAACTAACATAGTTTTTAAATTATATTAATACTAAATTCTTTTAAATAAAGGTACTATCAACAACACCGAATCCAAAAAGGAAAGCGGAAGAGGACAAGAAAAATGCAGCGAACAAGAAAGCAAAGACTGGAGGCAGAGGGAGAAAACCTAAGTAAATACTCTCCAAGTTAGTGTTAAGTTTTTTTTTCAGAGTTGAAGTCAAACCTTGATAAGCGAGAATCCAAGGGACCGCGATATTTGTCTCCCTTATAGAGGTTTCTCTCTAATCCGTGTATCTCACTTATGGAGGTAACTCGTTGGGACTATAGAATGACTCGCTTTGAGGTTTGACTATTTGTATAACAATAGTAAAATGTATTTCAACTGTTACAATTAATTAGACTTGAAAATGACAAAAAAATCTTAAATGTAATTTTTTTTAAAGTAATATTTGTACTCTATAAAAGTGACAGGTTCACCCTAATATAGTATAGTCCTACAAGGATATTATGGCACTCGGAAAATATGTGAACCGTAGACAAAGAAAACATAGATCGCTGGATATATTTGTCTCATTCACACAAGAAAAATTTAGAATTTATAAAAATGGCAACATTATCACGGGCTGCCTTTCCCTGATTGGTTAAAATGTGACGCTGTCAAGATGACATTGTTAGTTAGTTATCCTTGTAGACCTATAACTGTCTCAGTTTGTAATTGTGACAAAAAATAAATTTTTCAAATAAATAAAACAATTATTTCATATCTATGTAAATATTTATTAATAATAAAATTTGTTCAAACTCAATAGCGTAACAATTTCTATCATCCTACTCACATACTGATTGTTAATACAGATCTATATAATAAAACATATTTTTATATCCAAATATCTGTATATAATTTTTTTAAACATGATTTATAATATACTCCATGCTCTAAAACGATAAAAACATAATAAATAAAAAAAAAAATATAATTTCGCGAGCCTAATATGGTAACACTTCAACAATGTTACCATCTCTCATACTTTAATACAAAAAATGTCACTACAGACAATAATCACAGAAAAACAAATATGACATAGATTATTCAAGCAATAACATATCTCAAATATTAAGCAAAATTTTGATAAATAACTATGACCGGTAACAAGCACAGGTAAAATATCAAATATTAAGCAGTTTCCTAAAAAAAAAATGTGACCATAGATTAAACGACTAACAGAATAGACGTAAATTAAGCGAAGTTTTCCTTCAAGAAGTTCCATTAGTAGCAAAAAAATCCTAAAAAAAAACTGTGGCCATAGATTAAAAAGTAACAGAATAGACATAAATTAAGCGAAGTTCTCCTTCAAGAAGTTAATAAGTCCGTTAGTAGAGGCATCATGGGTGGTGACAGGCTTGTTGTCCTGCAGCTCCGGCTCTATTGCCTTCGCGAGCTGCTTGCCGAGCTCCACACCCCATTGATCGAACGAATTGATATCCCAGATTATACCTTGAGTGAAGATTTTATGCTCGTACATCGCTGGGGAAATAAAATAATTATTAATGATTAAAAAAAAAACTGAAATTATCATAGGCGTCGCCAAGGTTAAGGGTTCCGGCTCCCTCTATACACAGTTATAACTGGATAAGCGAGAATCAAGTATTTTAGTCAAGTAGCAAGTAGCATTTATCCGAACAAAGGATTTACTACTGTTCGGACTCGTTTAAGCCTAAACCTACGCACTAGGGTAGTAATTTAGTAACTTATCGTATCCTAATAGCAACATTTTAATAGAGTAGATTAGTAAATCCTTTGTTCGGATACTTGCTACTTAAATAAATTACTATCCTGGTGCGTACAAGGCTTTAGTGCCATTCACCTATGGCTGTGGCTAGTTTTGGCAAGTTGTGGCGACTTTTGGTCACTTATGGCCACGTTTGGTCTAATATGGCCACTTTTAGCTGCTTATGATTTCTCGGTCTATATTAAAACATACCAATAAGTGCTCCAAGCGTGAAGGGAGTAATTTTCCTCACAACAATGGAGTTAGTTGGCCGGTTGCCGAGGAACACCTTGTGAGGCAGGATCTTTGCGATAGACTCCGGTGACATTCCTGACTTCTCTAATTCCGCTTTAGCCTGAAAAAAAAAAAACATTTATATCATATCAAAAATTAAAAATGATAATGATAAAAATGACGCCCGCGACTTCGTCTGTGCGGAACTAATAAAAAAAATAGTAATAGTAATAGTAATTTTCGCATTTATAACATTAGTAAGATGGACACTGTCTACCCTTTTGTGTTACTGTCGTGAGTCACTACATAGTATATAGTATAAGTCGTCTCTGTCCCTATATCCCTATGTATGCTTCAATATATAAAACTACGCAACGGATTTTGATGCGTTTTTTTAATAGATAGAGTGATTAAAGAAGGTTTATATGTATAACATTTATTAAATGTTGGAGAAATACTATCATTTTTAGGTTTCTAATATGA
>QDHC01002611.1:26404-41854 GCA_013186455.1 Papilio dardanus tibullus | reverse complement strand
CAATGCGCGGCAGATATAAGAAACCTCTCATGTACTATAACAGCTCCGCAATGGTAAGGTAACTCTCCCTTCCCCTTAGGTCTGTATAGTGCCATAAATGGCACATCCGTTATTGGCACCGGACTGCCATTTATTATTCTGGTATCATAATGAGCTGCTAATAAAAAAATAAATTGAAAATATTCACTAAAGGCAGTTGATTGGCAGGAGACAGCGTAAGATAGGCGATGCAGGCGTTCTCTCGTGTCGGAGGCCAACACTTGGGTCGCTGCGCCAGTGGAGTAAGTAAGTAAGTGTCACACGTCACTTAAATATGAAATGACAAAAAGTCGACGGTAGGCATCTTAAGTTTTGGGTGTCTATGTAGCGGTTGCTTCGCTATTTCGGTGATCCAGGTGGTCACCAAAAGTATTTATAGATAGGCGATATCGCTAATGGAGTCGACAAAAATGTATAGAACTGACAATGACGTTCGATAAGTCATGTGCTTGTCACGTGTGAGATATCGAACGTCGTTGTCAGTTCCATACATTTTTGATGTTCGATATCATATCGCTTTGTGGCGCTTTAACTTTGGGTAAACCTCGAGGTGGCCGCTTGCTCGTTTACCTTTAAATATTAGATAAGGCCACGCCATAACAAATCCTATAGAAAAACTGCGCTAGATTGTAAGCAGCGTTTAAGATTTGTTTCAGTTTTGAGTTTTGATTTTTATATAGTAAAAGTTAATTCACTTTTAAGAAACTTACCATTACAGTCACACCGAAGTACAAAAAATAAAACAAAACTTATTAAACTTTTAGTGAACATATTTTAAACAATAATTTTCAATAAATGAAGAAAAAAATACTAAATTTTCCTTTTTATACCCTAACAAAGTCTGACCTACAAAGTCAGATGTAGTAAACATTTTTTAAATTGACCGAAGCGTAAATTCTTATTTTATTATTTTACATACCATTTGATAATTTTAATGAGATTTTAGACTATTTTTTTAACCTTAAAATAGTTCTGAATACATCTGTACTATTATAAACAAAATTGTTTGCATTGAGTAGGCTTCGAAATTAGGTTATGATAAAATTAATTTGTTTTATTTATGTCTAGTACAAGTATTTTACAGTTAATTTAATTGTTGTAGTCTAGAGTGAGTTTTGAGCGGCTCTGTTACGTCTTGTTCTGTAAGGGCTCGCTCTCACACTGACGCGACAGGGGGGGCGCGTGCGTCGTTGCGCCGGGGGTTGATGGCGGTGGTAGCGCCCGGTGTGGCAACGCGTAGGATGCGATGCACGGTGTGGCAACGCCTCCAACACTATCGCGATTTAGTGCGAACAATATATTTTAGGGATATTGGTAAATAAAACAGTAATTAAAATTATAATCTTTTATTTATATATCTGGTTCTAAATTAAAATAATAATATAGTAGTTGTCAGATATCTTGTGGGCTCGGAACTTGTCGAGTGTTAAACTTGGGGAGAAAGGGATACCTTAAACCGTCAAGATATTTGAAAATAACTATTTATTAATATATTGGTTATATTTATTTCAATCCCAACTTAATTAATATATTTTGAATTAAATAATACGTTACTGGTTATTTGTTACAATTTAAAAAAAAATACCTTTCTAACTATCATACGTCAATTTTACTAAAATTAATACAAATTCTACCAATTTTTATATGAACAAACTCAGAATAGAGACGTCATACTAAAAATTACAGTATACAGTCGTACCTGGATAAGCGAGAGTGCAAGGGACCGCGATATTTGTCTCGCTTAAAGAGGTTTGACTGTATAAAATTTATTAATAATTTCAATTGGCCTCAAAAATGTCTTATGTACATTTTGTAATTTAAGTGTCCGAATAAAATCAGTCTAAATCAATTATCAAATTGTTGTCTACCCCTGAATAAATGAGATTATTAAATAAAAAAACCATAAATATTCTTACATTTCATTATATTAAATACAGATCAACTAAAATACTAAAGCGAAATATTTTTATAATAAAATCTCCTTTACCTACGGCTTCATTAGACCGATGTCGCGCAAAAATCGGCCTTACGCCGAAGCAAATAATCCGATTTTACCGCAAACTCGGTCTACTGAAGACATAGAGTCATAGGAAAATTCTAGCAAATTTCTAACAAAAATACATTTTCAACCCAACATCGACCTTAACATAAATACATTAGGTTTATATTCCCATGTTACTTTTATAATAATTTCCGATCGAATTTCTACCTTATTTTAATCAAATTGTATTATTGCATAGATTTTTAATAAATTACAATAATATATATTCATACTGGTATAAAATTCAAAAACGTCTTAACACGAAGGGATAAGGTACAAAATCCCATAACATTCTATAAAAAAACTGCCAATTTGTTTCTTATCACAAGTCAAATAGAGCAATAACGACTATTATATTAAGGTATACGTTCCCATATAAAATATCGAAGTTAATTAAATTTGAACCCTATTACAAGGGAATAAATACCGATTTCTTTAATTTATTGCAAATAATGTTTATATTCCTATATTACGATAAGAAATCGAAAAATCGTATTAGCGATAACGACTTTATGACAGTACATTGAAGTTCATATTCCTATACTGATATAAAATATAAAAATTGTTTTGAATTTAATTCCCAAGGTGTTACAGACCAAAAACAACTTTAACCCAACGCTTTAAAGGCCATAATCCCATATCATTGTTAATGAATCGATGTTTTCAATTCCATATTTAAATTTAAGACATATTGCAAGATACAGACAAAAAACGACTTTAACCCAACGATATAAAGTCCATATCCCCATATCATTGTCAAAGAATCGATGTTATATAATTCTATATTTGAATTTAAGCCCTATTAGAAGTTGATACAGACTAAAAACGACCTTAACCCAACGTATTAAAGTCCACGTTCCCATATTATCAAAGAATCAATGTTATTCAATAATAAACTTTATTACAACGTGATAAAGATACGTTTCTTATACAATGCGACACCGACAGCGAGCCACATGAGCATGGCAGCCGCGTGTGTGGCCAACAGCTGGGAGTGTGTTGGCGCAGCGATGTGCCAATGCAGGGGGAAATTACGCTTCAATAACTCGCTACCGATGTATAGGAATAATGCGTTTTGACCTGTAAAAAAAACATTCAAATTAAGTCAAATACATAAATAGAAGACTAGTTGTGGCTTGCGACTTCGCGCGGAATTGAAATATAGCCTATGTCACTCGGTGATAATGTAGCTTTCTAATGAAGAATTTTTTAAATCCAAAAAATATATTATTTAATTCGTAATAGTTTTAGTATAGATTTCAATAGTAACAAAATACTCACCAGCATAATACAAAGGTCTGCCTCCCCATTTATTCTTCAAATCGACCAGAAAGTACAAAACCGCTTGTATGAAGTATGCCATCGCTGACGTCACCAGACAGTAAGACACCGACCAGAGCGGCTTGTTCACAGGTATGGGGCCGCCGTTCTTTGAGAACATGCACAACGCACCGCCGGACACACCGAAGATGATAGACCAGAACACCCAGCGCATTATCCGTGCTCTGGAAGATAATTTTCAGTTTTTAAACACTTCGCCATTTTGGCGAAGTCATATGAAATTATTTGTCGTTTCGCTATTTTAACGAATTCATAGTGAATCGATAATCACTTGGTTTTTTGAGCGAATTCAGATAGTTGTTAGTCATTTCGCCGTTTTGGCGAATTCATGTGTAATTGTTAGTGGATTCGCCATTTTGGCGAATAAAAAAATCGACAGAAACTATTTTAAAAAAGGCTACATTCAAGCCTAACCAACAAATTAAAACCTGACCTCGGTATCTTTATTACATTACATACTAATACGTGCACAGAAATTACGAATAATTCCATATATTCCCACAATATATATATATATTTAGTATATACCTTGCATGGTTGTAAGCCAGCATGATGCGCGTGGCGTGCGCGCCCGCCTGCACCACCAGCACGCCCGACAGCACGCCCAGCGCGCCCTCCGGGTCGTGCGGCGCGCGCGTCATGTACACCTCGCTATACCTACCTCCCTTGTACAAATGCGACGAACCCAGTATCAATCTGTATAGACAAATTACTATTTATAAACCTGGATAAGCGAGACGCCTCTATAAGCGAGACAAATATCGCGGTCCCTTGGACTCTCGTTTATCTATTCGACTGCATATGCGATTTCAGCGTGAAATTAAAAAAAATATAGCAGATTTCTTACAACTTTTAAAGCCCCTTGTCATCAAAAGTGGACTTTGATCCCATCTTCCAATACTTAACCCTTTATAAGGTAGAAGGATTCAGAGGAATAAAATAACTTGCGGTTATATTTTTGGCTAGTTTTTATTTATAACTCACATAGATAGATAAGCAAGATTTATGTTGGTGGAAAATATATCGCTTCTGCCTTAAAAAGGGTTAAGTAAACATATGCATTTTTTTGACGTAGGTTCTTTTCATGAGCAACATATGTAACCATCACTTGGACCCTCACCCCATATCATCAAAAATAAGCAAACCAATGACCCCCCGTACCTCCTTAGTGTTTACCTAATTCTTGAACAACTCCATAAATATTTTTAATTTATCCAATGTAAATATTCAAATATTCATTAACCTGTCAATATATCCAGCGATGCCTCCAGTACAGTTCTGTAATGTAAAGTCGCCTAATGCGGTGCGGTGCAGGCCGCCCGGCCCGTTGTAGCCGCGGGGACAGCCCGGCGCTGCCACGGTCAGTGTTATACATATCTATGGACAGTAAGACCCTTATTCCACTATTCATTGTATCCGTATGGCTTTATTAGACCGAGTTCGCCGTAAAAACGGAGATTTTGCTTCGGCGTAAGGCCGTTTTTTGCGTGACATCGGTCTAATGAAGTCAAGGGATGAAAAGAATGGTTGTGGCGGAATATGGGACTGAAAAATTTCGCTTCGCCATTTTGGCGAATTTAGGCAGACGTTGGCTAATTTTCCACCATATGTCATAAACAATAACTCGAGCATTGCTTCCGACTGGGTTGACTAGGTAACAAACGTTTACTTAAATTCGCCAAAACAGCGAAGCGACCCTTTTCCTAAGCATAAGTAACTATAACTTACCTGTATAGCAACTAGAAGTAGTGTAGCAAGCCACTGTTGCCATCCGGCTGTAATATCTCGGAATAAAGAACGACCTGGAAATAAATCACATTTAAATTATCTATACCAATAAATTTATAACCATCTATTTTGTTCATCTATACTTAATATTATAAAGATAGAGAAACATTGTATTTTTGATTTTTTGTATTTTTGTTTGTATTGAAATAACTCAAGAACTACTGGACCGATTTCAAAAAATCTATCACTATTAAAAAGGTGTATTATCCCCGAGTAACATAGGCTATATTATTTAATTCCACGCGGACGAAGTCGCGCACGACAGTTCATACCACATATCACAAAACTTTTTTCATCACATACCTGGCGTCATATTCTGGCTGGTCCTCATAAAAGCGCACTCCAGGGCTCCCACTATCAGATACATAGCAGCGAGGCGCTGCAGCACGCCCGGCAATCGGACATCAGACCATGACACGTCTACTGAGCTCAGGCAGATACCAATCAGAGACAGGAATAATGAACGACGAGCCACCTGGTAGAAAAACTTATTTTATCCCCAGTTTAAATATACCAATCCAGTACTGGATTACGACTGGAATACCAATAATTGATAACACATAGCATTTTATTTTGTTATTGCAATATTCAAGTAGTACTGCACTGAAATGGATTATGGCAACTGACTTTGCGGACTGATAGATTTAAAAATATCTAAATGGTTTGCTATAAATTTCTCAAAGGAAATGTATGCTACAGGACTCCCTAAGTGATAACAATACTCATACACATTTAGTGGGTTTTGTTAATTAAAGAAAAAAAATATATGTTTTAAATTTGGACGGGTCTTGTACCTGAGCAAACGCAGACAGTCTCGGTATCGAAGTCCTGAGTCTGGCATGTAAAGACAGGACTAGGGCTTCGCCCATTGCGAACGCGAACCAGGGGAACACCACATCAGCAACTGTCAGTCCGTTCCATACGGAATGCTTGAAGATTCCGTAGCCACCGCCACCCGCGTTCACGAAGATCTAATGAAAATAGAAAGAATCTATCTTGCTTCTTACTAATATTATAAATGCAAAAGCAACTATGGATGGAGAGAGGTTTGTTTGAAGGTATCTCCAAAACGACTTGATGGATCTTGAGAAAATTTTGCACAAATAACAAAGGCTACTTACTATGTTTTAGTAAGTTCAACACAGACGGAGTCTCGGACGACAGCTAGTTATTAAATAAAAAAGATAATATAACTAACTGTATCTCCTTCCTCCTATAACAATCAGGGAATGGCATACAAATCAACACTTTAATAGTCTAAAACGGTACAATTGTTTAAACTAGAGAAGGTAACAACGGAACAAACATACATAAAAAGTGGCATGCATGCCAAAAACCTCTACCCTTCAGTCATATGTGTGAAAAGATTATATTTAAAATACATACCATAAGTGCAATAGCAAATCCTCTGAATATGTCAAGAGAGCGGAGCCGAGAACGCGTCGGTGATCTTGGCACGCTCGACTCAGTTGTCAACACTCTTGTTTCCGATCCAAGTTCATTATCCTCCCTGATAAAAAAGTACTACGTTGACTAAAAAACTATTAAACTACTATGCTTCAGCTGAATTTAGAACTATCCTCTTCTTACTTAAAAGGGTGATTAAACTTTCAAAAGTAACAAATACACTATATTTCAGCTAAAAAAAAACTTTTTCAGTTAAATATTTTTTACATAATTCTTCTTAAACTAAACAAATTCAATTAAATCATAGCCTAAGTTAAGTCTAGAAACATACCTTGCAAAATATCTCGCATATAACCTTCCAGCGACCACCCTCTTTCCGATACCCTTGACAATATACCATAATGTTGCCATTGACAATAACACCACTATAGCGGTAAGTATCGGTAGGAAGGCCGCATCTGGCTCCGCTGTCATCCGCGGCTGGCATTCCGCCGGCCACCCATTGGTTAAGTTGAGCGAGTACTGGCCAAATTCACCGAATGCATATGTTCCTGTGAAAACAAACAGCCTATAGACAACTGGAGAAAGTTGCAAGGTTATAAACACATTTTCTACTTTTAACATACAAAAAAAGTATATTTTCCTGTTTTATACATCCCCTCCCCTGCAAATTCCCTTGTACACAACTTATTTTTAAAAGAAATGGGTTACATGGGCAAAAGTTCTAAACATTCATAATAAACAATTTCAACACCTAGCCTATTGCCTAGAAAGTTTGTATGAAAAATCGAATAAAGCCAGCTATAGATGCCCAGTGTTGTCTGCACAGTTCGACTATGCAGTTTAAACTGACATCTGTGGTCAAAACTGATGTATACAAGTCAATTTGAATTGTACAGTTAAAACTGAACATATTGCTAGCTTAAGCATTGAAGCTGTTACTCATAACACCTACATATTTGAATACAATTAGTTCAAACTACCATTGTTCAAATGAGTCACAAGAAATATGTCAACATTTGATTCAATAAGTATCAGTTTAAATTTGATATGTTCAACAAGGAAATTTACAAAAACATTGGACACTTTAAGCTGATATAGAAAACTGAAGGGTAGCCATAGATTATAAATATCAATTAAGGGATTTTGTTGCACTCTTCCTTGTATTGGCAGACTTCTTTTTGCTACTTATTTCCCTTCACAACTGATCCTCCAGACTGACTTGCAAGCGTATATAATGGACCGTGTGACGGTAGAATCGACAACAACGATCAATTGTGAGACGTTCATAGTCAATACAACAACAATTTATGAAAAATATGACCACCAATGAATAAAAATTCAAGTCAAGCATGTGTCCAATTATATTCATATCAAAATAAAGGCTAACACTTGCTTCTATCTACATTACTCCCAATGATAGAGGACCACCGATGTAACAATGCAGTGGAATTTTACTATGATGAGGAAGAAAAGTTAACTGTTTATAGATTCAAAAAGATATGCACCAATAGCAGCTTTCTGAAACCTAGTGGAATTATAAAATGGGATCTAAGATAAATAAAAGGTTTTGGAAATCTCTGATTTAAACATACATTTTAGTTATCATTATATAGATTTTCATTAAAATGTCTTTGATTCAATAAAAAGACATTAAACACAGATAGTGTATTTTTGCTTACTTTATCAAAAATTATCAAGATTGTCACATACAAACAATGATAAGGAGTTGAAATGTAAACATTACATTGAATTGTAAATAACAACAGCTATGTGTGTAAATGTTTACTGATTTATTGAAACAACTAGTTGTCAGCGGCGACTCTCTCTATACAAAATAAAAAAATAACTCTTTTTATAAGAAAAGGGGCAAACGAGCAGCGGGAACACCGGGGTGATCATCAATGCTCATGGACATCTCTAATACTTGAGGAACCACAGATGCGTTGCTGGCCTTTATGAGGTAGTTATTGTTATTTATGCATGAAAAGACTCTTCTAGCTAAATAAATATTTTGAATTATAAGAAGTCGCAACAAATATACACTTTAACTATGTTAAAAACATTTCGGGTTTTTTAAAATAAAATCTTTGACTTTTTTCTTGATATGAGTCAATTTCCTTATTTACATGCAAATTTCCTGATTCTATAAATATAAAAAGTAATTTGCAGTTTAATCCAATATTGATAAGCTGTGGCATAAAGAGAATCAATTATTGTTTGTCACAATGACATATAACCTACGATGATTCATAACATGACCTGGATATGGTTGCAAATTACAGCTAACACTGCGACATTGCAATGCAATTCTACGTATCAAAACACGTTAAAAATATCAATTTACATCTTAGCTATTTGATCCAATTAATAACCATCAAAACAAAATTTAAAACGTTGCAAAATATATGCATAATAACAAAGAACTTACCATTACAACTGCGACCTTGTTCATTTTGCACCAAATAACGCAGTGGACTAAAAGTCTCTATCACCACATATCCAGTTTCATTTAAATCAGCCGTCTTCAGTAGGATACAATCCTCGCATTCCTCGTACTGACTCCAGAATGTTATTTGTTCATTTGTAACAATTTGCAGGCACGCTTGGTCGTAACGCAATGTTTTACCATTGCAGTTTCGTAAGAAATATCCCACGTTCTCGAAGTAGCTAAGGCCCATGTTTGAATTTCCCTACATCGGATTACGAAAACACTTTTTTGTACAAATTTTAACAATGCAATTAAATCCAAATGCAATTATTGTAACGTCGTATGGCGGAAAGCGAAAATTTGCCAATGCGAAAACAACTTTCAACTGACATATGTCAGTTGATTGCACAGATTAAATTCATTTTAATCGTAAATCACCAAACTGCTCGATACCGAGCCAATATCAATTTTTAACGAAATCAAATTCAAATTAGTGTTCCCAACCATCAGAAGATAAAAAAAAAACGTAAAATAAGGAAGAAGCATAAAAAATAATGAAGTATGGCTTGCTCTTCGTTTAGACCCCGGATAAAGGCTTTGAGACTCAACGTGACCAAAGCTCTTTATCCGTCCATATAGCATGAAGGCAAGCGTCACCATATTTTTTAGTTGTCTGCTAAGGAAAAAGAGCCACGTGCTACGCCACGTCGGCCGCTACGCTAATAACAAACATTACGGACCTCTATTTATTAGGATAATTGAGAATATATAAAGAGATATAGAATACGAGAGAATAAAACAAATTATTTCATACATTTATGCTTTTAATTGACAATAGAGTAACAAAACATTTTTTACATATCAAAACAGTGTCCTTATTCTGTATGAGTTTGTACTTTGTTTTTTTTTTATATAATAAGCGAATAAAATTGACATAAATCACAAATTATAGTTAGATTGGAAAGCTGAACAATTTTTCCAACAAATGAAGTATTTTTTCATATAATTCTTGCTGAATAACATCTGGGATTGCTACATACATTCCATTTTTACCAAGTTTTATATTAGAATGCTCGTTGTAGAACCATTCGGGCAACGGTGACGGTGGTTTGATGAAGAACTGCCAAACCATACGTTGATAGTTCACTAGCAACGCTGTAAAAGGCCCTTTGAAGTACAGCTGAAACAATCGACAAACGTTTTATTATGCCTAGCCTTTATTAGGCCGAGTTCGCGATAAAAACGGACTTAAGTTAAGCAAAACCTCTGGTTTTATAGCGTACTTGGTCTAATAAAGCTGTAATCTCGTAGCTTCCGTGCAATGTTGCATAAACCAAACGTGTGTAACTTACGGCATGTGAAAGCACCCTAATGTGCACGATGACTTACTCTACCTTAACAATGTACAAAAAATATTGACGTCCCTCTTACTCTCTTTAAATAAATAGAGACAGCAATATTGCCAAGATGTTTCGGTATTGTATTTCAAACTTACCGTTAACGTCGGAGTTTCGTATGCGGTCATATTTTCAGGTAGATTTGAATCAGGTTGTTTTTGAAATGATAAACTGAAATAATATTTTATTTTTTAAACAGATTAAAAATAATTAGGTTACATTTGTTATAATTATTGTCATCTCTTACATTCTTTTTAACAAAAATGAGATAACAACCTTTACTAATATTATAAAGAAACTTTGTATTTTTGTGTGTATCGAAATAACTCAAATACTGGGCCGATTTCAAAAATTCATTCGCCATTAGAAAGCTACATTATCCCCGAGTAACATAGGCAGATTATTTAATTCTACGCGGACGAAGTCGCGCACAACAGCTAGTATATCAATATAAATCATTTCAGTGGTGTTCAATTACTCACACAAATTTATTTATCATCTGTACAACTTTGTTTTTAATTTCATTATTAATTTCCTCATATTTTTCATCCTGTGTGTTTGTATGAGCATGTTTTAAAATATTTTCAATTGGATATGATTTCTTTGGATCGTCTTTTTTTACTCTTGAATTTTGTCGTCGTTTATAACTCAAGTATGCTAAAGGATGTCTGAAATAAAATATAAAAATAGAGACAATAAGGCAAAAGCCACTTACAGTTCACATATTATATTTAAATTATTTAAATTAAGATCCAGGTCTCGGAAGGCCTGATGTGGGTATAAAATGGCGGGAAATAAAGTTGACATCGCAAGCTTGAGAAATGTAGCAGCAGCAACTAAACCAGTACCCCTCGGGGGTCCTTCATCAGAGTGGTACCAACTAGTTTCAGACTCCTAGTGGGTCCTTCATCAGAATGGTACCGACTAGTTTCAGACCCCTAGTGGGTCCTTAATTAGAGTGGTACCGACTAGTTTCAGACCCCGACCCCTCACGGGTTCATCAGAGTGGTACCTTCTAGTTTCAAATCTGTCGGGGGTCCTCTGGGGTCTAACACAATTAATTAAGACGTGTAATTATTATCGCCAATAAAGTATTTGTATTTGGGTCCTTCTTCAGAGTGGCACCGACTTTCAGACCCCCAGACTAGTTAGTCGGTGTTTACAAGAGTATACAAGTGACTTAATATGTGTTTTAATTAGTGTAATGTTTTGACTTTACCTGTGTATCAGCGGTCCTATTTCATCATCGAAGTATCCTTCCTCACTTTCAGTTGCCGATCTTAAATTCGTCAAATTAAATACAACATCATTCAACTTCAAAACCCATAAAGTATCATCCCACTCTTCGATATGAGACAGAGTTGTTTTTGGTTCTTCAGTAACAAATAACCCATTATCCAAATCAATATTACCTTTACTGGGAAAATTCAATATCTTCCCAGATATAAGAATGAATTGATAAATAAGTACGTATAAAAACATGACTTTGTACACTTTACACGTTCGATAGGAAAATGACTAATTATTGAGCTTGGTACTTTAAACACGCTTGAACACTTGTGCTAATAGAATGGTGCATTTCTATTGTTTCTAGCTCGATACGTATTACGGTAAAAATTGTTTTCACATAAACGTGTAGGTTTTAGTACAAGTTACGTAAAACTGTATAAAAAAAATATGAAACTAGAGCCCGCTATAGACGTTTAGTTTTAACTGTACTGTACGGTATTGTATTTTGTGGTCAACTATAATGAGTCAAACATATTTACGTTAAGCAGGCTACAAACGTTCAGTTTTAACTGTACAGTCGAACAGTATTGTATTTTGTGGTCAGCTATAAGTTAATAAGAGTCAAATTTAAATGAGTCAAACATATTTTGAGCCGGTTACAGATGTTCAGTTTTAACTACACGCTTCTAAATTTTACCTACACGCTTCAGTTTTTACTGTACAGTTAAAACTGAACGTCTGTAGTCTGCTTAACATATGTTTGACTCATTTAAATTTGACTCTTATTAACTTATAGCTGTCCACAAAATTTGAATAAAATTTTTATCATTGTTACCCTAGGACTTCTTTAGACAGAGTTCGCAGAAAAAAACGGAGATTTTCCTTCGGCGTAATGCAGTTATTTGCGTGACATTGGTCTAATGAAGACCTAAGGTTATAGTAATACCCTCACGCCGATAACACAGAGAGGTGGACAGAGATTAAGGATGAAAATCAATTAAAAAAAACAAATAGCTTTTTTTCCTCTTCACTTATAACTTGCTTGAGAAATAACTTTTTGTTGGAATTAAAAAAAAAATAAAGGTTATTGCAATAAAACTATATTTGATAATAGATATTTTATTAATAAATATTTGGAATGTTATATTACAATAAAATTATGTTGTAGCGAATAGATATAACAAAGCTTTAGCGAATTGCACGATTTCCGAACCTCCTAACTTAGATTCTCCATACACTCGGTCCACAAACGTTATTGGTACTTCACCTATAGAATAATCCAATTGTCTTGCCCTAAAATATACAATTAAAAAAAAATTTGAATAATTCCAAAACCTATTTCTCACCACACAATTATACCATATATTTTTTATGGAGAAAATTAAGAGCGTCGGTGGCTCAGTGGTTTAGCTCTTGACTTGCAATCTGCAGGCCCCGAGTTCGAATCCCGCCATTTATCAATGTGTTTTTCGTTTTTCAAATTTCATATGTACATATTTACCCGACGCTCTTATGGTGAAGGAAAACATTGTGATGCAACCTGCACATATCGGCGAAGAAATTCAAAGATATGTGTATAGATATAGGGTAGCCTTAACAAAGCCATTATAATCTGCACAACATATCTGCTTATAGTTTGTTAAAAACTGATAGTAGATAAACCCCAAAAAAAAAATCTTGACCATGAAGTATACTTTTGATTTGGCTTACGAAAGTTCTGTCTTCCTCCTTTTCTCTTTCCTTCTATTCTTCCAACATCTTTCTCACCTATTCTCTATTGTGTTTAATATTGTTAATATAATACTAGTAAAGTATGATTATTAAATCTTACCTTATTATCATTTCCATTTGGAACACATATCCTTTAGACACACAGCTGTCTATCAGTTTCATGAGCACATCTTTCTTGTACAATCTGCAATATTAAAAAGGTAAGTAGGTATTGTAAAACTTATAAGCAAAGAGATATTATACATAGAGGGAGCGCTCCATACTAATTGTACGTAAAAATGCGTGCCGCGAAAGAAATTATTAAAAAAAATTGCCAGTATTATGAAAAAATTTCCCAAGTTTGGGAGAAAGGGTTTTTTCTTTATTTTTAAAATAAACAGTAGAATAACCTAAAACATTTATTAAAAAGTTAATTATAGTTTTTCATTATTGTTATTTTATTTAAAACAATTGAAATCCATAACAAATTTTAACAAAGACTATTTTTGTTTTGAGGTTGTTATAAATTTTTAATTAGCGTTTTAAAAATGTCTTAATTAATTATTATAATAAGCTTTAGTAAATAATATGAAATAAAATTTAAACTTGAGAAAAGAGGTTAACTTTTAGGTCAACTTTTTATGTTGACAAGTGTAATGTTAAGGTCAAAACTAATGGAAATTTCCCTACAGGAGACCTCCGGAGGTCAGAGAAAATGCCTCACTTTTAGGCTTAGAATGTTCCTCAATATATTTGCATGTGACTATAATAAAGAACTGACAAATACTTATGTAAAGAAAAATAACTTTTTTCGATTTTTTATTTAAGAAAAATACTTTGTGGATTTTGTTTTCCTTTCTTTTTTTGTGACTTATGATAGATGGATTTACATTGTTTATGTTGTTTCTATTAATTTCAGCAACACATGATCGTTTTAATTTGGGATTTCTTATTATACCTATATAAATACTTTACTAATAAATACCAATTTACCTAAAAGAACCAGTCAGATCAGAAGCTCCTGGTCGAAGCAATAACTGTGTGATGAAGTTAGCTCCCCTCGATATGAGCTTCCTCTTGAAGTCCCACCCGTGCACACCACCCCCGCCTTTATACCTTGTACCAGATATTATATCAAAATCATGTTTCCTTTGCAGTTCTATGAATTTCGGTATGAATTTAGGCTGAAAAAAATATTATAAAAATTTATCAGTAATCACTACATAGTATAAAACAAAGTGGCTTTCTCTGTCCCTATATCCCTATGATGCTTAGATCTTTAAAACTACGCAACGGATTTTGACGCTATTTACTGTAGAACTATTCTGGAAAAGTGCAAACTACTATGTTTTTTTTTGGTTCTGCATTGTCAGAGTCTGGCAGCTAGTATAAAATACAGGATGTGTCTTCTTGACATAAACTTACATGGTGACTTAAATCAGCGTCCATAATAATGATAAAGTTGCCGGTTGCATGTTGTATTCCGTGTATATACGCTGTGCCAAGTCCCAACTTCTTTTCCCTCGGTCTTAAAACTATTTTAGTCGTACCGTACAGCTTTTGTAATTGTTTCGCGACCTCCAGAGTCCCATCAGGGCTTCCATCGTCGATAATTATCACTTCATAGTCGTAACCACTGCAAGAAAACCGACAAGTGTAACTTCCTATGTTTTTTGTCTGACGTTCATGTTTACTTTGAAATTTTGTTTACCTATGATCCAAATACTTCATAATAAGCCATATTATGATAGGCAAGTTCTCTCTTTCGTTATATGTAGGAAGTAAAATGGAATATTTATCAATTTTAGTGATTTCGGAATCCACTGTAGCAGCCGCCATGCTGTCAAATGTCAAATTTAAGTCAAAATAAAAATTTACATCACATCACCCACATGCTCTATGAGTATATGGTGCCTAGGGGGTATATGATGGTTTTAAATAAGAAAAAATATTAATTTTGTGAAACCCTATATAAGCCTTGAGCTATAAAATATTGATTGGTGTACATAACTTAAGATTTAAATCAAAGATAAGCGATTTTCAATGTTTTGAAGAAAATATAAAGG
>QDHC01002611.1:6994-25944 GCA_013186455.1 Papilio dardanus tibullus | reverse complement strand
TTATTATTGTTAACATTTTTAAATTAATTTAATCGTCATAAAAAGTATTCATGTCATGTCACTGTCAAAATTTGGGCATAGATTAAAAAAGAAAAGAATTGACATGAGTATTTATAATCTGTCAAAAAAATTAAATGAAATTTTTAGCTGATGCTTAATGTACTTAAATCTTTCGAATTTAGCTTTAATTTATGTTGTAGTTTTCAATGAATTTAGTAGTTACGTGTTAGTGCAATATTTTTTAGTACTTAAACCATAGATAAAGTATTATAAATATCTATAACTTAATTAAATGTTTCCTTATTTTTTAAATTATAAGCTTCAGATAATGGAAAATATACAATGGGTTTTCTCAAAAAGATCCTAGGCTTTGCAAGAAGTTAATATACTCGTAATTGCACATTATGTACTTAACCATAGACAATTAGTGTTTTGACACCACACTCGGTTCAACATTCACTTGACATTTGGTGGTGTTGCAACCTTAAAATAATATTAAAAATGGCCGCATTTCTGGCTCTCTTATTCACTTTAGCTTTAATTTTATAAAAGCACGCTTAAAAGGTTACTTAATAATTAGATTGTAATAATATTTAGTTGTTTTTTAATTACTTTGTAAGTTAAATATGAAATATAGCTATGAAATGTATTAATTTTTAAACTATGAATTATTTGTTATTAAATATCGGCAAAAAAAATCTCTAAAATATGTAGTGATCCTTGATCAACTTTTTTCTTCTTTCTTTTTACTTTCAAACGGTTTTTTGGTGATGTGTTATTGTTACAATGTATGTACAGTCGAACCTGGCTAAGTGAGACTCTGTGGTCCCGACAGGCTACCTCCATAAGCGAGAAACTCTGATTAGAGAAACCTCAATAAGCGAGACAAATATCGCGAACGCTTATCCAGGTTCGACTGTATATGGTAACATTAAAGTAAATTATATTAAATAAAAATTCAGTATAATGGCAATGTTTTATTTCGCATCAAAATGTTACAATAACCTTATTTATACTACAACTAGTGGTCGGGATATTATCCCAAAGCTATCTACGCGTTAACAGAAACAACGACTTAATTATTTTATTTGTTTTTCACAACATTTGACAAAGATCAGGCGCGTACTGCCAACATTGCGCCATTGGCGGGAAAGTAGCGTCAAATGTTTCACGCAACTAGCGCCATGTCACGGCAGGGACGTACTTAGTTTTTTTTTTTGTTGCGCAATTTCCGAAAGTGTCCAAAAGACGATAGTTTGTGGAGTACGCTCCTGGTTTGTGTTCAGTTAATAGTTAGGGCTGGTACAAAAGATTTCTAATACATCTCCTAGATATCGTTTTTATAAAAAAAAGGCTTCGACTGAGTCGCAATATAAAATTAACTATACACAAAATCGTTTAAAACATAATTTGACTTTGACTGCTCTGCGGATGTATAAAAAAGATCTTACGAGGTTTAGACTAAGCGCCATCTGCGCCCTGCCAAGGTGCCCTCTAAAGGTCTCCTCTAGGCAAACAGTACCCTTCACAAAAAAAAGGTCAGTCTAGCTCCGTCCGCCGGAGTGTTCGGATCTCTCTAGCAGAGTTTACGCTGTTGAAGAATTATAAGAGTACCCTCCAAATTAACCAATGTTCAGTGACGTAAACGGCGTTGGCACCGCTAGCTCCTTTTGTTTTAACACTTCAACGGAGTATTCAACAAATACTTTGATCATTCCCGTATTTATTATTTTTTAACGATTTTTTTGTTTTATTAAAAGTATATTTTATGTGCCAGCCCTAAATTCAATTTAAGTACAGTTTAAGTTTCAACCATTACCTTTTCATTTCCATGTTTTGTCTTTAATCGAAGTTATACATGGAAGAGGCGCATGACGGTTGTCATATCATTTTATATATGTAGTATATATCTACTGATTTTAATTGATGTCATACATATACATAATTCCTGTACATTTTTATATACAATAATATTTATTTCTAATAAAAATATTACAAATAAATATTATTAAGTAAAGTTTTTATATAGGATTAACCACACCCTGTTCCACTTTCCTTCTTATTTTTTTTAATAAATACATAATAGAAATGTTTAACTTAGTACTATTTATTATGAAGACTGAAATTATTTGGACATATTGAAATTAAAAACGATGTTTTGTGATATTAACGTGCGTTTCCACTGACGAAAGTATACAATAACATATTTAAATCTCAGCTATTAAAAAGATTGAAGGTTTCGACTGCAAAAAACCTACGTTTAGTGGTATTTTGCTGTATAATTTGTATTTGAAAAACGTAAGACGTTTTTATAACAACCTTTTTAGTTAGGCTTTAAGCCTAAAAACAGTTGTTAAACGTCTAAGAAAAATGTGCGTTCAACGCATGCTAATTATCATTATTTGAAAAAAAAAAAAACTATTTTATTATTTTTGACAAAATATCTAATTTCAATTATCAACAAGATTAGTTGGTGTTACTCTTCAATTTCCTACTAGCTTTAATTTACTTTTTTGTCTAACAAGCTATATGTCGATTTTAAGATGGTAATGTCCTATTTTCAATTATTAATAATTATTTTAAATTTTGTATTAGTTATTCAAAACGCTTTCCGTAACGTTATAACTTGTTGCCAAGCTCGTTTAGTCACATCACATCGCTTTTGAATTGCCGCTTAAACTAACCTATAATTAAAAAGTGACTAGCTTTTGTCTTTTTTAAACTGTCCTCTAAAACCTACGCCGTAACACTAACATTATCGAACAACGATGTAAAGACAAATATATCTGACCTGTTGAGCAAAAGTTAAACAAATTTATCCCTCTGCTAATGTTAAAAATATGCATCAAGTTTATTATCGGGCTGTAACTATTTTGTCATGTCTATGCCTGTAGGATTTGCTATATTTGCGTTAGTAGCGCTCCTCACCGGGTCAGATAAGTTTGTCTGACTACATCTTACTAGCTGGCGCTAGTGAGCCGCGTCAGTGTTGCCTGTAACATTTCCGATATGCAACGATCTAATTAGGATAATTATCCTATCACTAAAATTACATATCGATAAAGGATCATTTTATATAACGGAAGAGACGAGATTAATCTTCGATCTTTCCATTAACCCAATATTTATTAGCATAGATTAGGGTTTAAACTTTTCTACATATCGTTTTGTTCTGTATTCTTACCATTTTTTACTTCATTATAATACTGTAAGGTATAAACCAGAGAATAAATCACTACTTTTAAAATTTATCTCTTGTTTTCGAATTTTAATCGGCCTAAAGAATTATTACACTATCTTATAATAAAACCTTAATGTATTAACAGTAAGGTTCAATATCTAAGAACATTCTAACCGCGTTATTTAAATAACGGTCAATCGTCGACGACGTCCATTTTGAATGTTGTCGGCTTGTGGCCGATAGGTTTCATGGCGAGACGCATTCCCGTACTAGTTGCTTTTGTATTTAGAATCTCTTCATCACTACTGCTTGAGTCTTCGAAGTGATCGCCAGTGTTCACTTCGCCAGGCTCCGAATCGGAAGACTGAAAAAAAATCCATACACACTTTAATATTAATGCTTGCCAGCAATATTATCGTACTCTTGGAAAAGCTATTGTAGAATACGGTAAAAAAGTTCTTAAGTTGAACATAAAATGGCTACCAAGAATTTTGCACAATAAAACATAAAGGTTGAGATTCATGTATTGTTCTTAATTATTTAATAAGCACTGTAGAACTCAGAATCGTGTAATGATTACTAAGAGAAACTTAAAAAGACCCTAAGGGCCTCCTTGAATTGACCATTATACAACTGAGAACAGTTTAAATTGTTAATCACAATAAGCTACAAAAGCATAACTACTGCTAGAAATGAAGACAAAAAAATGTTATATTCTTTAAAGAAAAAATGTGCATTTTTTGTCTTCATTTTCTATCTATGGAATATTTCGAGCGAACAAACATCTATTTCTTGGGTCGGCTGCGCGCGATGGTCGCCGGCACACGCTTGCTCGGCCTCTCCTCACTGCTGTCCACCCCCTAAAGTCATTGGGTACAACATATTTACATGTGATTTTTATATAGTGCCACATTTATAAAAAAAAAGATTCTGTAAGTACGTGCCTGTACTTTTTGACTTCTGAATAAAATAACATTTACGACAACTTTTGTTAACTAATATTGATTTATCGTTTGTTTGCTTCTCTTTAAAACTGAATAACGAATTTATGTTAATTACCCTCATTATTTAAACCAATTTAACATATTTTAATACACCAAAAAAACGTTAATTAACAATTTAAATTATATACAATAGTCCAAAAACAAAAAATTACTACAACATTATAATATAATTAAAAATAAGAACATGACGTAAAACGACACAACTTAAATTATTATTTTTGTTGTATCAAAAACTTCCTGGTTGGAAGATTTCGGCACCGGGTTGCCATTGCCAAAGTTGCCATAAACAAAAAAAAATAAAAAAAAACTAAAGTCATTGTACAGGTGTTCTTACATCGAAGTCCCCGATAGTGAACCTAGTGCTGGCCTCGGCCACGAGCTGCGCGGGCGGCGCGCTCTCCGGCGAGATCACCTGCACCGCACACACAGCGTTGCCGGGTTAGTCAAGCATAGAGAATACATAGACACGTTATTTTTTTAAGCAAAGATTACCACGGAAACACCAATAGACAAGAGATTCAATTTTTTTTTCGAGAAAAGTTAATGAATGATGATTTTTTTAATAAGATTCCAAGAAACATAAATTAAATTAAGACTCTAACCCTACGGCTTTATTAGACTGATGTCACGCAAAAAGCAAAATATCCGTTTTTATCGCGAACTCGGTCTAATGGAGTCATAGGGTGAAAGAAAATATCGTGTCTCTATTGTGTAATTGATTTATAACAGTTATAGCTATTTACATTAGCCACAAATAAAAAATAGTAACATAGTTTAGCCCACCAATATATAACATATTACCGATATAATTAAAATTAAGACAATAAGACATTTATTCTTATTTTTTTATGAATCTACAACATTTTAATTTTGAACATAAAATATATTGTACCAAAATAGCAAGTACTAATTTACAGCCAAAATTCTTACGTCAATCGTCAACTTTAAATATGTAATTAAAACATACAAAAACTAGCAATAAAAACTTTACTATGCGAAATCTAATTTTGAATTAAGAATCAAGATTAACAGATTTTTTTTATTTTATTGCCGGTAATATATTTTCATATTAAACTTTAATTATATTGTAAATGTTATATCTAAAAGTTTATCAAGTATGTTATTAGCTTAGCAATATCTAGTTTTAAATTGTTAGCATACTCCCATATAGGTATAAAATGAATCAAACTGTATGACAGATCGCAATTTTACTGAACTATTTTAGATATCAGCGGAAAAATGGCGCAATTTTCTACCGACATAAAGTCATAAAGTATGACCATCTTATAATCTATAACCTTAGGGCCGCATTAGACCGAAGTCACGCAAAAAACGGACTTACGCTGAAGCAAAATCTCCGGTTTTTTCGTGAACTTGGTCTAATGAAGCCCGGTAATCTATAGGTTAAAGTTAACCTTTGCCACGCCACCATAACTTTTAAATATTTTATTACTCACGTCCTGATCGCTCATCATCTCCTTGGTGGACACAGTGGTCTCGATCCTGCGGATGGAGCCCTGGTGGATGTCCACGTCCAGCGCGAGGCACTGGAAGCGGCGCAGTATGAGGACCACTGGTATAGGGAGGACTCCGGCTAAGATCATGGCCGCTGCGATACCGAGCACCCAGTTCGGATATGGTGTCTTTTCAACGCGACCCTGGATATCAAGTAAATCGAATCAAGTAAATAGGTGAGTATAAATGTATCCTGGATCCTATATACAGTCAAACCTGGATAAGCGAGAAACCTCTATAAGCGAGAGTCATTCTTTGGTCCCGACGAGCTACCTCCATAAGGGAGATAAACGGATTAGAGAGAAACCTCTATATAAATATCGCGGTCCTTTGGACGCTTTTCCACGTTATCGCACGAGTGCAATGCTCGTAAGTACACTACATCACTTGCAGTTGCACTACATAGTATAAAACAACGTTCACAGTTTTTCTGTAGTGTATTTATTATTAGCATCGCATCCGTGCGAATCAGGGACGGGTCGCTAGTTATACATATAAACCTTCCTCTTCAATCACTCTATTAAAAAACAACATCAAATTCGTTGCGTAGTTTTAAAGATTTAAGCATACTTAGGCATATAGGGACAGAGAAAGCGACTTTGTTTTATACTATGTTGTGAAGTCATTTGTAACGAATACGTCATGACATAAAGGTCACTTTTGTTTGTCTGTCTATTACTATATATTTTGTCATTATTAGTTAAAACTAAATGCAATAAATTATAAGATTTATTGCATTCAGACACTAAATTTATAGCTGTTATCCTGACCTTTAAATCGTCTTTTTTAGAAATAAATTATTATTTCCCTATCTGGTATTAGTAATAATTGTATCATAGAATATTATAATCGACACAAAGAGATTCTTAAGTCGTTAAATATACCATATTCAGTCAAAACTGGACGACTGAAAGTTCTCCGACGAGCTAACTCCACACCACAAGTGTGAAACTCGGATAAGAGGAAACCAGCGAGACAATTATCGTTTATTGGATTCTCGCTTATGCAGGTCCAACTGCATAGTATTAAATATAGCAAAGACATCACTCACCTCAGCAGCATTCCATGCGCCGTAAGTAGGCGGTATGATGAGCATGAATACGAGAGATGACAGTAAGATACAAGTCACGATGAAGGGACCCACGTATCTCCATGTGATCTGCCAGTACCACCCCGGGCGGTACCCGGTCATCTCGTAGATGTCATTGGTGAACCTGCGGCAGTAATAGGGTTAAATTGAGGTTAATAAATTAAGGTTAAATGTGTTAATTAGGTTAATCTACAATGTTTAGGTCACTTATGTTTATAGAGAATAGTTTTTCGGTACGTGGTGTAGATAAATTATTTAAATATGTAATTGTAAGAAACATTTGCTAATACTCGAGTCGATAAACAAACTCCCTTAGAAGAATTATTTAAAAAAAACAACTTTCACCAACTAATCAACAACTCCGAAGCCTTGTTTACATTAGGATCATATTTTAGTCGTGTAGCAGGGAGTAAGTATCCGAACAAAGTATTTACTAACCAACTCTACTAAAATGTTGCTGTTCGGACACAATTAGTTACTAAATTACTTGCTACTCGACAAAAATACTATCCTAGTGCGTAGAAGGCATAAGTGTGGATTATAAATGTATTTTTAGCATAATGAAACTAAAGAACAAAACCAATTTAATTACAATAGTGACGGACAACAGCTAGTATTAATCTAAGAAAGATTTGTATGTATTGAAATAACTCAAAAACTACTTGGCCGATTTCAAAAATTCTTTCACCGTTAAGTCTTGTAGGCACTAGGATAGTAATTTAGTCGAGTAGCAAGTATCAAGTATCCGAACAAAGGATTTACTAATCTATTCTACTAAAATGTTTTGCGTTCAGACATGTCAGGTAGGTATCTAAATATAAAATAAGTGTTTGTAAATTATTGTATATAGTGGGTAGTTTAATATTAAATCAGTCGATACGTAACAGCTGTTTCATTGACACACTCCCGTGCATTAAAAAATACTTTACAGGACACGTTTAGTTACTAAACTACTATCCTAGTGCGTAGGTTTAGGTTTAAACGAGTCCGAACAGTAGTCAGTCCTTTGTTCGGATAAATGCTATTTGCCACTCGACTAAAATACTATCCTGGCGCGAACAAGGCTTTAGATAGCTACATTATCCTCGAGTCACATATGCTATATTTTCTAATTCCATATAGACGAAGTCGCGAGCAACTGCTGGTAATGTGAGACGTTTTTGTACAATACTCGAATATGCTAACTCAGATTATGGATAAATCTAGAACAAAACGTGACGTAGCAGAGTTTGACGTATTATTTAAACACGTCAAGTTTATAACATTTTGGCAGGCGTAAGCAATTCTAGCCGTGATATACGAGTATGCGTGTTGACATAGAAACCTTTGCCGGCGTTTCAAGGTTAGATGTCTTTGGAAATGTCTGTAAATATGATTGATGTGTAATATAGTACTAGCAGGCTTTATTACTGAAGTTTCCTTTCCCGTAATACCTTTATGAATCTCTGAACTTCAAGAGAATAAGACACATTATTTCGAAAAAAAAGTACTGCGATAAACGAGGACCAATAAGTCGTCGATTATACGATACTGGAGGACACTCGGAACTAAATAATATATAGCATCTCATTGGACCAAATTATGTATCATCCATTTTATGAATGTATCAGTACTAAATGTGAAAGTACAACAGTAATAACGCTGATTCTCGTTTCGGAATAAAGCAGATTATGTTTACGTATGCATTAGGCCCCCGAGCGTCGGTGTATCAGGGGTTTAGCTCTTGACTTGTAAACTGCAGGTCCCGAGTTCGAATTCCGACATCTACCAATGTGTTAGTGTTAGATTTTCTAATTTCATTTGTACATATACCCGACCTTTTTACGGTGAAGGAAAACATAGTGATGCCTGCACATATCGGCGAAGAAATTCAAAGATATGTGTGAAGTCACGCACTGGGCCAGCGTTGACTTTGGCCTAATCACCTCCTATAGTGAGCTGGTAATGATGATTCTATTCAATGTTCAGTTGAACTTGGATAAGAGAAGTCCAAAGGACCGAGATATTTGATAGAGGTTTCTTTCTAATCCGAGTTTCTCACACATGGAGGTAGCTCGTCGGAACCAGAGTATGACTCGCTTATAGAAGTTTCTCGTTTATCTAGGTCTCGCTTATCCAGGTTTGACTGTATTCACTATACTCTAATAGACAACGTACCTCTCGTGACCATAGATGTAAACAACAGCTATCATTTCAAGCAGCGCAACCACAACAAGGCCGATAGTGCCCGCGAAAGAATCGAACATCTTCAGCCAGTACTCGCCCGCGCCCGTCGTGAAGATGAGACCGATCAGGAAACAGAACGTACAAACCGCCCCTAAAATACATACGGACGAATTCTGAATCGAATAAAGGACGTTTATTATCTAAGCACGCATTCACACGGGCGCTTTTTAACGCCTTCGCACATACGATCTCTAAAATGACTCTTATTTCGTACGTCCAGCGCTTCAAATCGAATGCTGCGAGATAAGAATTGAAAAGCGCCGCCTTGTGAATATACATGGAAATGCAATTATTCTATCTCAACGCTTTTTTGGCGCGCGTCTAAAAAGCGCTCGTGTAAATTTAAGTGTCGTCTTATCATTTAAGATGCTGTTATATTTAAATGACATTTCGGAATGTACCTCATACGAGTCAAGTTATCACTTACAAGTCGCCAGTAAGTTGTCTTTTCCCCTACACAATCACAGTTTGTACTGTTCCATACTTCTCTATCTGCAGTAATATCTGAATTCACTCCCTTACGTCTCTTTCACATAATCCATCCGTACTGTCTTCGGTCTCCCTCTACTTTAGCACATCTCAAGTCTCCAGGTTGCCTCTTCTTTCCCTTACGTCTCTTTCACACAATCCTTACTGTCTTCGGTCTCCCTCTAGTTTAGCACATCTCAAGTCTCCAGGTTGCCTGTTTATAAAATATTGAAAAAAACTCACCAGTTATAACCGGTTTGCTCATCCGTTTAAAGAAATCTATGTCAAAGATGGTGCACAGCATTCCCTCCATGATACCGATCTGGCTGCCGAGGCCAAGCGACAGCAGCATCAAGAAGAAGATGATAGACCAGAACGGAGCTGGTGTTAACTTGAGGATTGCTTGTGTGAATACAATGAAAGCCAGCCCGGTGCCTTCCGCAGCCTGGAATGAGGAAAGACAAATTGTATCCTGTTACGTAATAGAAGACCAGATCTACGAGTGTAGAGTGTACTGGGTTATGTGACTTTAGCTGTGGAGCCTTTCCCTGTCCGTCGCCCTGGGCGGTCGCCTAACTGACCATACCCTAACAATGGCATTGCTATTAGAATAGCGCTTTTTTTACCTGTCAAGCGCCCTGGGCGGTGGCCTAACCGACCCATACCCTAATACCGGATTCGCCCTTCGTCCAGCGTTTTTTGTTTCCTGTCAAGCGCTCTGGGCGGTGGCCTAATTGATCCATACTATAACAACGGCATTGCCCTTAAGCTAGCACTTTCTTTTTCCTGTAAACCACCCTGGGAGT
Organism: Papilio dardanus tibullus; assembly: GCA_013186455.1. Classification (NCBI taxonomy): domain Eukaryota; kingdom Metazoa; phylum Arthropoda; class Insecta; order Lepidoptera; family Papilionidae; genus Papilio; species Papilio dardanus. Next base: position 15,654 of record QDHC01002611.1, on the reverse strand, counting down.
CACACAACCGGACCCTACCGTAACACCGGATTTACCCTTAGGCTAGCGCTTTTTGTTCCCTGTCAAGCGCCCTGGGCTACTGCCCAATCGCCTTAGCGACTTACCAAGCCCTTCTAACATATTCCTCGATTCAACTCACCTCTTCCAGTTGCCTGCTCATAGTGCATCCGGTGAGATTGAACGCGGCCACCACGGTGCTGTTCAAGTTCGGGAACTCCTCCTTGTAGTAATCGTAAGTGGAGTTCAAAGTGAACCCGCCGATCTGGTGCATTGCTAGCACTTTGATTTCTCTGCAAATGATTAGTGTTCATAATTTCCAAGGAACTAAAAATTAGTACCAAGGATTATACATGAAAACTGGAACTTAGAGTTTTGGAGCTCATAAATTGGTTCTATATGTTAGTTAGTTCTTACGTTGAAGGAAGACATCGTGATCTCTGCACATATCGGCGAAGAAATTCAAAGATATGTGTGAAGTCACGCAAAATACGCGCTAGTTGAGTGAAGGAAAATGGAGTCCATCATGGGTCGAACATTACACAAGTTAGAAATGTAGTTTACTAAAATGATTTCTAGTAATAGTAAGTAGTTTATATTATTTAATATTATAAAAAGGAATGATTTGCATTTTTTTACGTATTGAAATAACTCAAAAACTACTGGGTCGATTTCAAAAAATTCTTTCAACATTAAAAAGCTACATTATCCTCGAGTAACATAGGCTATATTTTTTTATTTTAACGCGAACGAAATCGCGAACAACAGCTAGTATATCAACAAGCCACTTACTTGGTCATACACTTCTCAACCATAGTATAAGCTTTGAAGCCGAGGATACTGAAGATGACCACGGAAGCGTAGATCGCAGTGAGAGCGTTACATACGGAGACGAGGAGTACGTCTCTCACGCAGTTGTTATTTGGCGGGTTATAGGAACCGAACGCGATGAGGGAACCGAACGCGAGACCGAACGAGTAGAACACTTGAGTTGCCGCGTCCAGCCATACGGTTGGATCCAAGAGTTTGCCGAGCTGGAATTTATAAATTAATATAGCATACAAAAATGACTTTAAACTAACACTACTTATGTTAATTAAAAAAACACAAACAAGATAGTCCAGAAAAGAATAGGATCCTAATGAGAACTACGATTCCTTTAGCTAGTTTAGTTCAGCCTTAATGGCAATTACCACACAACGGCCGAAGGCTCGGTTGTTGTGTTTACACACACCGATAACTAGGCGGTGGAACAGGCCGAGAGAGTTACTCGGTCACTGGTTTTATTACTCGACCGAGTACCCATCCCGCTACTCCGGACTTTCTTGCAGGGTAGGCTTAAATAAGTCGGTCGAGTACAAGGAAAGTACCTTAGGTTTATACATGTGTATGATCCCGTCAGCGGAGCCTGGCAGCGTGATGCCGCGGACGAAGAAGATTGTCAACACGGCGTAAGGGAACAGAGATGTGAAGTACACCACCTGGACATCATTATAAATCATACATCAGATACGACGATATAAGAAGCGAAAAAAACAGAATATATTTCTCTTTCTGTCACTCTCTTTATTTTTTAGTTAGATTTTTTAATACGTGAACAAATTGAAATTGTATTTAAGAATCAATTGAATCAGATTTACAAATCTGAAAATAAAATATGACATGACGGTATTTAGAAAAAATGGCATAAAAATGTATTGTCGTCTCACATACTATTATACAAAAAAACAGGGACAACAATAATTTTGATGGCAGTGGAATTCATGGTCACTTACTTTTCCGCTGCTCTGTATACCCTTCATAACAATAAAGAAGACGATGATCCAGGCTAACAAGAGATAGAGCACGATCCACCAGCGAGGCACGCCAGGGTCTTCGATGCTGGGCGACGCGTCGAGCGCTTCACGGTACCAGTAGTACACGGTGGCTGATGCTTTGCTGCATTCCATTTCAGCTGAACCGTTGTCTTGAGGACAATGAGCCCAAGGTAACTGGTCGGCTGATAACTGCAGATAGAATCGGTAACGATTTTAGCACTACGAGCGCCCTGGGCGACATTTTTACGCCGCCCCATGTATTTAGCCCTGAGGGGGTCTAGATAATTAATCCTGTTATTATTCATTTCCACAGTTGTGGCACCCCTTTCGGCCCAACACTCTGGGCGGTCGCCCCACAATGCCGTACCCTCACGCCGGTCCTGGGTAGGACTACATAAAAATCTCGAATAGATATTATTTGGACTATTTTACAGGGCCGTATCTATGGAGGGCATTGTGGGGAAAATATTACGCAACAATACGGGCTCGATAATGCCTCGTACCGCAAGAGTAGAAAATATAGGAAAAGCTTGCAGCAGCGAACATCTTAGTGGTACTTCTTAGTGAAGATTTGGCAATGAGGGTGACTAATATTAATATTTATATTTTTAATGGTTCTTTGCGATGTCTTTAGTTATCAGTTACTCAATAGACAAAAGAAATGCCACTCACCCGAATACTATTAAAAAGATAAAAGAAGACCCAAGTGATGATAACATTGTAGTAGAGAGCGACGAACAGCGTGACGATGCAACTTGAGATGCCAATGCCTCCGAGCCATGGGTGAATCGTGTTCCAGACCCCGAGGGAGCCCAGCCGCATCTTCTGCCCGATAGCCATCTCTATCAGGAAGAGCGGGATACCTTCCAGCACCAGCATTATCAGGAACGGGATTAAGAATGCACCTGCGTCAGATGCACACTTTGTAAGGTCATCACAAACAAGCCCTTCTTTTTTAAAATCTACACTTATTTAGATTCAGATTCTATATTACTACTCGTATATACTAATCTTATTAATGCGATTTTGGATGCTTGTATGTATGTTTGTTTGAAGATATCTTCAAAACGGCTCAAGGAAACTCGATGAAATTTTTCTGTAGAACTGTAGAAAAAATCATAGGCTACTTAATTTTTTAATTCCGCGTATAAATTAAATAATTCCATTTATTCCCTATCCATAAAATGCAGTAAAAATAATTTAAAATTGTGTTTTGAAGTACAGGGATTTGCAATTAAATACGCGGAGACCTCTACGGCGCTACGCCGTAGCCCGTAGCGTAGACCGCACAAAATCAATATCCGGGAGCAAACGGCTCACGTACTGCGGTATTATGCAATTGCTCCGTACGTCATTACTATCGCACTTAGAGTTATGCTACTTAGGGATTCCCTTAGTGTAGATAACTCGCACACTGACTAAGTTTCTAGTGACTACTTAAAGATGACAATTGACTTGACTTGGTCTTAATGTCATGTCACCTTTGTCATCGATAAAATAAAATTGCCACAACTCGGCCAAAAAGAAAGGTATAGCGTATACGATAGAGGGACAAAACATGCCTTAGAGTACGTCATAGCAATGTCGCGTGTGCATCACTTTGCGGTTTTAAACCAATAATAATGTCTTAAGCCTTTGCACGGCACGTATGAAAAAAGTACGCTTGGAGCGCCACAACACTATGTGATACGACACATTTGCTTAGGTCACATTTCTGGACCCAAACAAACAAAATCGCTTTCGGTGATAGGGACCAAAGATCTATGTCACTGTGTTTGTCACGTTACGTATAGTCTCAGTCGCTGTCAGTATGGCATATGTCTTATCTGGTTCTTTTAATCTATGACATAACCCTATTCTATCAATCATAGAGAAAATTACAGTTTAATGCTAGTTACACACAAGGGCAGAATAGTTAGTCTAACTTCTATTGTTTGAAGACGCCAAGACGAAATATGTTTTAAACAGTATTGCCAGTGACTAGCATGTTGAACAATAGTCCAAGATCTGTGAAGGCTTATCAAAATGACAAGGCTATAATAAATGCGTATTTTTTTTTCAATTAATATTATACTCATACGTCTGATTTGAAGATTTATCCATGACAGGAACACACAAGAACATGCGAAATCTTGTTTTTTTGTGCGCTTTTGTTACTTTATTTTATTCATAAAATTAAATGGTGGATTTTTTTACTGACTGAATTTTTGTATGTATTGAAATAACTCAAGAACTACTGGGCCGATTTCAATAATTCTTTCACTATTAGAAAGCTACATTATTCCCGAATAACATACGCTATGTTATTTAATTCTAAGCGGACGAAGTGGCGAGCAACAGCTTTAGGTTAATCTAAATAGTAGTAGTTCAACCGATGATGGTATGAAGGGCTGGATTTTTCACCTTCATCAAAACATTTACTGTCACATTTTAAGTAGCGTAAAAGAAAAAGATTTCCGATTTAAATATAAAGACAGTTGTCACTTAACTTTTGTTTATACTCGTATTTATGAATTACTTGCTTCTGCGTCTTTGTCCGCGTGGAATTAAATAATATAGCCTATGTTACTCGGGGATAATGTAGCTTTATAATGGTGAATGAATTTTTGAAATACAAAGTTTTCCTCTTTATAATATTAGTATAGCTTTCTCTCTCTATTACCTCTATTTCAATATAATGCTGCAGTTATATCTATTATTTATGTTGTTTACTTGGTTGTCTGCTCCGCGTACCTGGCACTGAAGCTATTGCCAAGGTCGTTTGTAGCAAGCTTTGCACGTAATATTGATTTAAATTCATTTACTTAATATCAAACCACGTTTTCCATTTTCGAAACATCATATCATATTTTTGAGTTGTAAGACATGTTTGTTTTAAGCTCTAGAGAGCTACCCCCTTATTACGAAAAAAATATAAAGTACTGCGATAAACAAGGACCGATAAGTCGTCGATTATACGATACTGGAGGACACTGGGAATTAAATAAGATAGACCAGGGGTCTCATTGGAGCAAATTATATATCATAAGAAGTACCAGGAACAAGGATGTTCTGTATTTTGGAATAAATTTTATGAATGTATTAGTACCAAAAGTAGAAAGTACAACAGTAATAACGCTGATTCTCGTTTCGGAATAAAGCAGCTAGAGTTTAAAGATAAATATTGGGATTAGAATACGAAAACAATCATCAACTACCTAAAGATTGTGAACATGTTTTTTGATTAAATGTACCAAAAAACAATTGTAGGCATAAACTGTTCTACTGATGGGCTGATGTAAGATTAGTGGGGTAGTTGTGAAAACTTACCTCCGCCATTTTGTTGACATAAATACGGGAACCGCCAGATATTCCCCAAGCCGACGGAGTAACCGATGATAGAGAGGAAGAATTGCAGCTTGCCAGACCAAGCGGCGCGGTCCTCGCCCGGCGTTTCGCGTTGCAAGGAGCCTCTGGAGCCCTGCAGCACTATAGTCACCCCGTGAGGCCGCTCGCTGCCATCCGCGCGCGTGTTCAGTGGCGCCAATTCATGCCCGTTGCGTGGTCCTATTGGCTCAGCTTTGGCCGCCATCTTGTAATCAATTGACTTTCCCTTTTATGTTAATTAACTTTTAACAATAAATTGCTATTATTTTCGTAAATAAAAATGATAGATTTATCTATTTATAAATTATTGTAACAATTAATCGTTTATTATTGTCCGTTTAATTAATTATCTTTAGATACGATGAGTGTATCCGTTGAATCAAACAGCTGGTTTCAGTTTGACAAGGTTCTTGGAATGGTAATCGTTGCCTATAAATATGTTCATAATATTAGATACTAAATTTGGTGAATCTCGTAATCGTAAGTGAAGTATCGGATTGCGTCTTTTTTGACGAATTCGACTACTTTAAAGTATGTTGTCGTCCTTTGGAGAAGTTTTTGTCGTAATTTTAGCGAATCTCTGAAGACGTTGGTTGCCTCCCTGTGCATATGAGTGGGTTTATGTTGGACCACGTTAGCTAAACAAACATGGCTCTGCGCCTGTCGTAGACCCTCATGAGATCGCTTCAAATTATATTAGACATGTCTGCTCAATTACTTTATCTTGATGGATAAAATCTGTAACAAAGAAAATTATGTTATTCACTGATAATGTACCTTTCTAATGGTGAAAGAATTCTTGAATTCGGCGCGCTCGTTTTTGAGTTATTTCAATACGTCCAAAAATACAAATTTTTCCTATTTATGATAGTATAGATATTGTTAACCTACACACTGAGAGCAAATATACATCTGATATTATCTTTTTTTAATTTTAAAGTCACAGAATATTTTGTCTCAGTCTCAATGTCATTTCTGAAGTCAACATTTTAACTTAAAGTTACATTAACGTGAACACATTTTGTGAAACTCGTGTGACCTACTTTTAACTTCTAGAACATTCTGATTGCACTTTTACGGAGTCTGGGAAATTTGCCAAAACTATTTGCCAACCATCTGTCTGATGTTATTAAAAAACTAGCTGTTGTGCGCGACTTCGTCCGCGTGGAATTAAATAATATAGCCGATGTTACTCGGGGATAATGTAGCTTTCTAATGGTGAAAGAATTTTTGAAATCGGTCCAGTAGTTCTTGAGTTATTTCAATACAAACAAAAATATATAAATACAAAATTTCTCCCTTTATAATATTAGTATAGATAATTCAGACATCAGATGTTACCTATTAGAGCTTTTTTTATATTACAAAGTGGCAAACGAGCAAGCGGCCACCTGGACTCACTGAAATATCACAGCGACCGCTGCCCATAGACATCTGCAATTGCAGATGCGTTGCCTACTCTTAATCTACGGAGGATGTGACGCACAGCAAGAGGACTATTTTTTTATTTTCCTTTTACATATTCCAAAAGAAATGAAATTGAATGTGGACGGATACAAAGGTAGATGAAGGCCAAAGAAAGTATGGATGCAATTTATGAAGATATGATGAAAAAATGGGGTAAATTCAGTTACGACGGCTAATAGGGAAGTACGGATTAGTACATACTCTGCCGACCCTCTATAGGGACAGGGGCAGGATGATGGTAATATTTTTCCAAATATAAAATGTTTACCACACAATTTAATTATTATTTCAACGAGCTATTATCTAATTCCGAAAAAACAAAAAAAAAACAGAAAGTGTAAAAAGATCGCTCCACGCAATCCAGAAGAAAACAAAAGAATATAAGATAAAAGATAAGCAAGTAAAAACGTACTTAATTTATTAAACACAGCTTAAGTCACGTTTATTTCGGTGTAGGTACCGACTAGTTTCAGACCCGTCGGGGGTCCTTCATCAGGGTGAGTGGATTACCGGGTTATATTCTCGGTCGCGTCACGCCGGTCACTTAGTCAGGATAGCTTAAAAGCTATGTTTAAATAATTAGTGTATAAAGTCTCACGAAAGTTTTAATAAATTTAAAAATGTACTTAATTAAATAAGGCACTGTTAAGATTTTTAGTTAAAAAAATAAGTTTTAAAAAGTCTGATAATCTTGACCATGTCCACATAAAAATAGTCTTAAATACATCATTTACAATTTTAAACTATTTTCTAAGTACATAGAAATTAAAAGCAGACATTCCTATAGTCTACGAGGCTTTATTAGACCGATGTCACGCAAAAGAGCGACCTTACGCTTTAGCAAATACTCCTTTTTTCGCGAACTCGGTCTAATCAAGCCCTGGGTTAAGTGACATCAATAACATTATTACGTAGACGATTAAGTATAGAAGCCTTTTAACGGCAAGGTATGTTTCACGCACTTTAAATAATCAATAATTTAAAAAACCTATCTTAAGTAGGTACCTATATATTGATGACACTCCAAAGATATACGAGTACAACTAGCTCTTGTTAACCTATCCATCCATCTTTTTGGTAAACCGCTAACTTACTAGCATCACCCTAAAGTCCTGTACGCTCCAGGATAGTATTTCAGTCGAGTAGCAAGTACCATTTATCCGAACAAAGGATTTACTACTCGGACTAGTTTAAGCCTAAACCTACGCACTAGGGTAGTAGTTTAGTAACTAAACGTGTCCGAACAACAACATTTTAGTAGAATAGATTAGTGAATCCTTTGTTCGGATACTTGCTACTTGATGCTTACTAAAATACTATCCTAGTACAAGGCTTACAAGGCTTAAAGTCCTGTGCGCTCCAGGATAGTATTATAGTCGAGTAGCAACTCTGTGCTCGTGGTATTTCAACGGGCGAGCCGGACAATAAGTGCGAATATGTTGGAGCGGGCTCTACCACTGTAATTATAGTTATATTTCAATCCAGTATGTGAATAAACATTTCGTATCTATTTTTAGTATAAATAGTAGTAGTAGTAGTGAGTTTGATTAAAATTCTACAACAACGTGTCGAGTTTAGACGTAAAACGATAAAAAGTTGACACTTACGTATGTCTAGACGTCTGTTAATCCTCGTTCGCATCAGGGGAGCTACCCAAAGTAAATCGATTGGCGATATCGCTGATAGAATCGACGAAAATGTATGAAATTGACGTTGACATTCGATAAGTCATGTCATGTCCAGTGTGAGATATCGAACGTCTTTGTCAGTTACATATTTTTTTGACTCTCCTTTCCAATCACACTATCTATTAAAAAAAAAACTCAAAAGCATAAAAATCCGTTGCATAATTTTAAAGATTTTAGCATACATATGGACAGAGAAAGCGATTTTGTTCTATACAATGTAGTGAAGAACAGCGTTCCTTCGTTTAAAGACTGGTCCAGACATGTTCAAGTTAGGGGCGAGTACAAAAGGCCCTTCCCCTCGCGATCTTTTCGGCCTTGACACCAT
>QDHC01002587.1:78293-89573 GCA_013186455.1 Papilio dardanus tibullus | reverse complement strand
AACGATCTCTCATTTCTGATTGATTAATGTCAATACTCATCAAACACGCTATTCGAATTTAAACTAATTTCTTCTTCTGATTGCGACATGTATATTATATACATTTAAAAGGTAAGGAAGCTACATTAAAGTAAAAAGTTAAATAAAGTCTGACTCCATGTCAGAGGAAGATGGTAAAAAAAGAGTTACATTGTAAGCCCAGATTAACCTATATAGTACAGGATATTATAAAATTGCCAACCAATCAACACTTGCTTGTGAACTGTTACTTATCAATTGCATAATAAATTGAAAAATTGCATTCAATAAACTTCATTCATTTTGAATGTATACAACGAGCAATATCCGTCGACTCTATTGTATAATTCGCGAGTATGATAACTAGATAAACGTGCGAATCGGTACAAAGATTAATCAACACTGATTGAATACCAACACTGATTGTAAAATACATCTCGAATTATACTGATTGATATACATTGTATGTACAATCAGGTTAACTGTTGGTTTAACATCTTCAAAGCTTGTCGTTCAACATTCAAATTGATAAATTGCGAGAGTGCCCACAGCGTCAATGGCTCAGGGATTAAGCACTTTACTTGTAATCTGTAGTTCCCGAGTTCGAATCCCGCCATCTACCAATGTGTTTTTCCATTTACAAATTTCATATGTATATATTTACAAGACGCACTTACGGTAAAAACATCGTGATGTCTGCACATATCGGCGAACAAATTCAAAGATATGTGTAAAGTCGACCAACTGGGCAAGCATGATTGACTATGGCCTAATCACCCCCTTAGGGTAGGCTCCGAGCCCCTCAGTGGGGACGTAACGGTGATGTATGAGCGAAAGCTTTAAAAGCGTCTTCGTGTAGGCAAAGTGACGAGGAATCAATAAGCTATAGGGTGCAGTTAAATTACACGACTGTTTTTTTACTATCCAGTCGTTTGCACAGCTTTTGCTACTAACTATCTATAAGAAAGGACGGAGTTTGTCTTATTTTAAGGAACACGGCATTTTTTCTGTAAGTGAAACACCGCGGTTTATCACGACTGTACAGATAGCTTTTTAAAAACGATAATAGATCTCAAAAAGAAATAGACTTTTAATGGTGTCAAAATAGAAGTTATGAATGATCTTAAGAAAATGAGTTAATTAAAAAATATATTAATTTAATACTAAATTAAATCAGCCAATAGAATTAAAAAAATATATATATCATTCGTCGTTTTTCTTACACCAAAATGAAACAAAAAAATTTTCAAATAATGCTGATTGCTCGAGTCATCAAACTCCATAAGAAGTGCACATTGTATTTTGTAATGATTTTCTTTTAGATTAATTAAAATATAAATAAACATACAAATATATATTTTTTGTTAAATGATATGAATATAATACTTTTTTATAATACTTAAAGCCTTTTCCAGGCGTTGCAAATTATTTAAATATAAGTTAATCATATTTTGTATTTAATCAGGCTATATTTGCTTTTTAATGTTCCCTTTGCTGGACTTAGTTTATTTTTTAGAAGTTTCAAAGCATTTTTTAATAAATTTGTAATTTTTTTTTCTAATCGGAAAGGTTATTAAAAAATTTGACTGTCATAATATAGATTTATCTTACCTTATTCCAGTATTTGTCACTGAGTACTGCTTTTTCATGTTCTTCTTTATAAGCGTTCTCTGCCTGCTGCAGGTCCGCTCGGAACTTTTTTATATAGCGTTGAGTCGCCGCGATGCTCTCCGGCGGTGCTTGCACGCCCGCTTTTATCATCCTATCTAAAGTCTCTATAGGAAATTGTAATAAATTAGAAATAAAAATTAGGGAACGTTCCCGGCGGACAGCGATCTGGGACCCATTTTTTATTTGTAATACTTTTGTATAAATTTTATTTTTTTGTTTTATTTTATTTTAGTCGTAAATACAGATGTAATTGGAAAAAAAAGAGAGGTATTGAGAATTTTTTTTTAGGGAATTTGGTTGAAAATGTAATTAAAAACACTAAAATACAAAGGAGTTAAGAACCACTTTCTTTTAGGAAGTCGATTATTAAAATAAACAATCAAAGCATAGAAAGAGGTATATCCTCTTTCTCTCCTCAGCAGCGGTCACTTCGCTACTTTGGCGAACTCTGGCGGCACCAGATTTTTGTTATAGTATAATAAAATAGCTGGTAGATATCACAACTTAATCTTAATATAACAAAACCTTTCAAAAGTTACAAAATTGTAAACACCCTGTACATCATTAAACTAGCTTTGAGCCAAGACTCTGTCCGCGTTTAAAAAAAAACCTTTATTGAGGTCTCTCTAAACCAAGTTTCTCGCTAATGGAGACCAGATAATGACTCTCGCTTATAAAGGTTCCTCTGTTTCCGAGTTCCTCGCTTATGGAGATAGCTCGTGGGGACTAGAGAATGACTCTCGCTTATAGAGGTTGCTCTGTTACCGAGTTCCTCGCTTATGGAGATAGCTCGTGGGGACTAGAGAATTACTTTTGCTTATAGAGGTTGCTCTGTTTCAGAGTTTCTCGCTTATGGAGGTAGCTCGTCGGGACTAGAGAATGATTCTCGCTTGTAGAGAGGTTTCTCTATAATCGAAATTTCTCGCTTATGGAGGTAGCACGTCGGGACTAAAGAACGACTCTCGCTTATAGAGGTTTCTCGCCCATCCATGTCTCGCTTATCTAGGTATGATCGTACTTACCAATAGCACATCTCGCTTTAGAAGCAGAATCATGGGCTTTCTTCTTCAAACTATCGCGTTCATTTTGAGCGCCTTTCAGTGATGAGAAATTCTTCTTATCCAAATCTTCTATAGGAGCTTCTACTATCTACAAAATTATTTATAATCAGGAGTCGGAATAAGGCATTTATAGAAATTTCTTACAACAAAAGAATAAAGTGGATATGCCACAAATACAAATAAATTTTAAAGGAGAAAAAACCTGTATGTTTTAAATAAAAAAATCTTGACTCATTGATTTGATAAGTTCCTTCTAGATTTTAATTATAGAGAATATCCATATTAACATTTCGATGCAAGTACCTAATTCAGACCTATGTTAATAAAAAATATTCTATTAAATACTAGGTGTTGTGCGCGACTTCGTCTGCGTGGGATTAAAAAATGTAACGTTACTCGGGGATGATGTAGCTTTCTAACGGTGAAAGAATTTTTGAAATCGACCCAATAGTTCTCGAGTTATTTCAATACAAACAAAAACACAAAGTTTCTCTCTTTATAATATTAGTATAGAATAGTATTTAATACTCACAGCATATAATGCCTTGTTATAATCGATGCAGAATTTTTTCGCCAGTTTATAGTTGTCTATAGCTATTTTTGTATTTTCGTGCATATCATGTTCCAGTTCCACCATATCTTTGGTGATGACTATAGGAGGAGGTTGTCGAGGTGGACACTCTTCAGTTTGAATAACTGTCACTGTTAAACAATAGTTCCTTTTATCCTTATCCTTACATAATATAAAACAATAACGCTTTTTTATGTTTGTCCCTATATATGCTTGAATCTTTAAAACTACGCAACGGATTTTGATGCGGTTTTTTTTGATAGATCGAATATATTCAGAATAATAAAAAAGTACTTTATTAATAAACTAGCTGTTATGCGCGACTTCGTCCGCGTGGAGAAAATAATAATATAGCCTAAGTTACTCAGGGATAATGTAGCTTTCTAATGGTGAAAGAATCTTTGAAATCGGCCCAGTAGTTCTTGAGTTATTTCAATATATACAAAAATACAAAGTATGTCTCTTTATAATGTATATATATTAATATGTATATTTACCTTTTTGCTCCAGTTCAGGTCTTAACGGAGGTTTTTCATGTACATACAAAGGTTCAAATTTCGGAGGGGGCACTGTTAAAAAGGTTCATGATATTTTGTTAGTTATATTAAAAATATTAGCAATTTTTATAGAAATCTTGAAATGATTATATTAACAAATGTTCCCAAAAATTATATGAAAGTTTATTTACACTATTATATAGAACAATAACACTTTTTATGTTTGTCCCTATATATGCTTGAATCTTTAAAACTACGCAACGGATTTTGATGTGGTTTTTTTAATAGAGTGATTCATAAGGAAGGATTATATGTTAACTAGCGACCCGTCCCGGCTTCGCACGGTTGCAATTATTGTTATGTTATATACAACGTTCACAATTTTTCTGTAGTGTATTTAGTATCAGCATTGCACCCGTGCGCAGCCGGGGTTGGTCACTAGTTTTTATTAGATGAAGACTTTTTAATGTTTGAAAAAAGAACAGTAAGAAAATCATTAGTAAAATTTTAATAGAATTACAACAATATTAAAAGTTTTATTTTTTTAATGTATTTAATATAAATTTATTAAATAATAAATAAAATAAACTTACATTCATAATCTTTCTTAGCGTAATGTTCGGCCGCATCTTTTTCTAAATCCTGTTCGGATCTTTGTTGGAAATCGAGCGGTGATACACCTTCCTGAAAATATAATAGCTGTTGCTCGCGACTTCGTCCGTATGGAATTAAAAAAATATAGCCTATGTTACTCGGGGATAATGTAGCTTTCTAACGGTGAAAGAATTTTTGAAATCGGCCCAGTAGTTCTTGAGTTATTTCAATACATATAAAAATACAAAGTTTCTCTCTTTATAATATTAGTATAGATAAAAGACAACCATAGGCTTGTTGCTTAAAAGCTAATTAATTAAATTACACTGTACCACATTCCAAACAAAACCCTGAAACCATAGACTAATAACAATTAACGCTAAAACTTGTAAATTACAAAATATTTCTATCAAAACAATTTTACACTTTTACAATTCCATTTAACATTTCAAAATTTTCACAAAAAATACTAAAAAATAATCAATATGGCCACCAAGTATGAAATTTAATACACTTCCGTTTATTTTGCATTAGCATTCCTAAGATATTTAAACAAAAAATTACACTAATTCAAATTTCTCACTTATGAAGGTTGGCAGAACCAAAGACTAGCTTATACAAGTATTTGCTTATGTAGTTTCATCTGTATTTGCATAACAATTATTAAAAAAATTACCTTTCCGAACATAAAATTACTAATAGCAGTAGTCGCTCTGCTTATTTGATTAACAGTTGCTTTCCAATATGTCGTATTCTCTTGATATACCAACGCTACGAAGTTATTTGCCCACGGTGCGTTCGTTTCTAACCAATTTCTTGCATCAGGGCTGCTCCTGTATTAAGCAAGTTCGTAAAATGATGGGCAAATTGCCCTACTCCATATAAACCATAGTAACTTAAAGAGAGAATTTATGAAAAAAAACTCTGTAAATACTGTAATATTTGTAACAAAACACCTCTTCTTATTCAAGTTTATAACATTATTACAATATTTACTTATATTACCAAATTTTTTTTTTTACTTTATATGACAATATTCATACTATAACTAAAAATGGCCAAATGACCCATTGGTTGCGGTGTGTGGGATTTCATGTGACTCTTTACTTATTCGTGGCTTTCAATTGGAACAGATATACATCTTTAGCAGCTATCATAGGTTGCCTAGCCATAGTTCTATGGCTTTTAGCTTTTGCTTGCATTACATTTTTTGTAATTATGTTTTTAATTGTAAAGTATTAATAATGGTCATCTATACTTGTGATCGATTGGCTAGTGGCTTTACAATCAAAAAATAAATAGATATATCCTTACTTAGCATAAACAACCGCAGCTCCTGTAAGGATGGTTGCTCCGACTGTGGTCCATAGAAGCCTCCGAGCTTTGGGTGGTGCTTTGGGTGGCGGTGGACAGGCGTCCTTGTCAAACTGTGCATACGTGCGACGAGGCGCTCGCATAACAACGAGAGCGGTGCATGATGCGTCACCTATTTGCTTTCTCACCTATAAAAAAAGTATTTTTTTCAAGCAAGGAGGTTAATTTATTTTGAAATATTGGATGTTATAAAGGTACGACTAGTGATGAATTAATTGTCTTTCGTATTTAAAACTCCTAAGTGACTTTTTAAAATTTTTAGGTTATTTATTACGAAAATGACATTACTCTGATGTTATGTAAGTGACAACAATAACAAAGTGCATGTTTTGATCCAAATAATAGTACTTAGCGTAATTTATTCATTATATCAAGTAAAATGTACAATAGACCTCAAAATATTAAAAATACATGAAGTTTTAGTACAACCAAAACATAAATAGTGATGATTTCTATAGGCATTATCTTGCGATACAAAGCTTAATCTTTTAGCTAATATGATTAAGGAGAGTAAGACGAAAAATTACGTACCAATATAAAATTTGGATTTGCTAAATGTGTAGTGAATTTATACATTTTCGGCACCAAACTTATTCCACTATGGCTGTCAACTGCCTGTCAAAATCGCAAACTTTTTTTTCTACTTTAACTGTCAGTTGAAGCGAAGTTACATTTTGCAAGAGAATTAAAAATTCGTGGCTTCTCATTTATTTTAAATATTGGTACTGAAATCTTCGTTTTTTGATGTTATTTCATAACAGATTGAACTATAAATTTTTGATTTATGTAAACAAATTGTTTCTATTTGGCTCTACGACTCTTTGTCCTTTTATCGACACTAACTTTGACATATGACTTTGACATTTTGATTTCGATACGATTTTTTGTTTTCGCTCTGGATTGGGAATTATGTAAAACCAATTTTCCTCACTTAAAAGACCTTTAACATTTGTATATTAAGCAATATTATGTTACGTTGTGCATTTTCTGGTAAATATGGTAATGAAAATTGAGTTTTTATTTTAATTATGTTATTGTAACCTCAAAATTTATATCTTCTAGCTTTTCGAGGACTCCCTCTACGTTTAACATATTCAAATACTGGTAAAATAATTCGTCAAGATGTAAGGAACTTCTCAGCATTTAATATAAGGAACAATTATATTCCAACTGCTCCAATAATCAAGGAAAGTCTACTCAACAACAAAACAATATTAGATTTATCTTCTAATTTAAATCGAGTGCCAGTACGAACTGTGACTAAATTTAGTCTAAATAAAGGTAAAAGGAAGACTGTAAAATCAGCAATTAAAAGATTCTTTAGATTACATTGGGGTGGTTGGATTAGAACCAAAGTTGGTAGGCACAAGAAATTATGGAAAAAGTCACAGCCACAGAAAAGGAGACTAAGGCAACATGTCTTCTGTAATGCCACACAAAGTACTTTACTTGACAAAATGGTGACCAAGTTTTGGAAGAAACCAAAATATTATGTTGATGATCCGTATGCACCTTATCACACAAGAGAAGAATTTTCAATAACTAGGAAGAAGCCTAGAGTAGAATAAACCCAAGCTCTAAAAATAAAATGCTTTTGTAGATTTAATAAGATTTATTTAAAATAAACTTCATAGATTTTTTCTTTCATTTTATAGATCCTTTGATTTACTTTCTACTTCTATACATTTTTCATACTCAGCAATTGATTCATAACTTGATAAGCGATTTTTTAAATTTCATTGTGATCAGTTTCGTGTTGATTACCAAATGTCAATGGGAAGACTCGTTTATATTTATTACATAAAGTGATTACTTTTGTGAATTTGAAGAATATTTCTATTAAAGTTTTATTGGAAATAGTTGTAAAGTTACTGTTTTTATTCGTTAAGTTATGTTTTAGTTTCCGAACGAAATTTATATGTCAGGTTCAGTTGTATTAAAAAAATGTTACCATGTTAATAAAATTTTGCGGAAAAATTGTCATATTTCGAAATATTTAATACTTAACATTTATAACATACATAATTATTATATCGTAGATTCTTTGAATATAAAGGTGAAACGTTTTCGTTATATTTTACGTTTCGTGCGAAGGAGCATTTAGTAATAGTAATCTAACCTAAAAGCAATGTTCTTAAAATTTTGTTTGTAAACCTGTAAACACTTTCAACATCGGCAAAATTTGGCCAGTTTTTGCCGAAATGTTTGAAAGGGAAAGAAAAAATAAAAAAATTATGAGAAATCAATGAGTTTTCTTTTTACTGTTACATTTATTTTAGATATACTTTTAAAAAATGAAACCGAAAATATACGGTCAAAACACAAGATACGTTATCATGAAGAAAATATAAATTGTTGCGTAACCTCTGTTGTTTTGTTTTGATACTGCTCGAAAAATTGTAAAACTTGTCGACCGCTGACGTATCAAAATGACTTCTATCTTGAAACGCGCGATAACGTCAATAAAAAGTCAGTTTCCCTTAAAGAATTACATTAATAAATCTTCAGCATTTGATGTAAATAGACATTTTTCCGTTGGAACAACAAAAAAGATGAAACTCGTGCAATTTTCTTATAAAGACTGCCCTTGTGATATTCATGTGGGATACATGATTGGTGAAAATATTGTAGAAGTTAATAAAGCCGATCCCACTTTACCGTATACGCTACTCGAAATTTTAAAAACTGATGCCCTAAACAAAGTGAGGAAGTAAGTTATTTTTATTTTATTTATGGTTATTTAACGTTATTGAACATTATAATCACCAAAAAGTATAGAAAAGTGTACACTCTACTTGCTTACTTGACAGAGACTTTTAGAACAATATGGAAACATACTATAAAAGTGTGGTTTGAGATAAATGTAATTGAATTTTGGCTCCAAACTCAGATGAAATTAAGAACACTTACAGTAAGCATGTCTTTTGTGAGATTGTGGCATTTTACTACTCTTAAAAGAATCTTGTGTCCATATTTTTGGTCTACAAGCTCTTTTTGAAACATGATAAAAGTATTTGGTAGCCTAATATGAGTCTCCCAGCTTTGTCTGGGTGGCAATGTATTTCACATCTAATTTCTTTAAAACAATTTTTAAGGGGTTCAGAATAATGCGATTTATACTTACATAGTATAAAACAATAATGCTTCTTATGTTTGTCCCTATATATGCTTGAATCTTTAAAACTATGCAACGGATTTAATAGATAGAGTGATTCATATGGAAGGTTTTCATGTATATTACATTCACAATATAGTAGAGTAACACTGATAATTTAGAGGTTTTTTTTAATATGATGTTGTTAATTAACACATTTTTAGCACTTACATTGCAAACGCTGCAGTATTTAGTATCAGCATTATACTGACTTGCACCCGTGCGAAGCCGGGGCGGGGCGCTAGTTCATTTATAATAAACTGTAATTATAATAAAATATATACAAACCTTTTGATAGCGATATTTTTGCCCAGAGTTCATTTTAAAAGATTGAATTTTTGTATGTATTAATAAAACTCAACAAAGAAGAACTACTGGGCCGATTTCAAAAATTCTTTCACTATTAGAAAGCTACATTATCCAGGAGTAACCAGGTGATATTTTGTGATTTCGTCTGCGGACAAAGCTAATAAGCTAAAATGACAAATATTGAAAAAAAAATCTCTCATTCATTTTTTTTCATTATTTTTTTCATTTAAAGGATTGTATGCAGTAATCCAGATGTAATACCAGTGAATTCCGTGACCTTGGTCGCACCCATACATGGTATGGACAAAGTTCTTTGTGTCGGTTTAAACTACAAGGATCATTGTGAGGAACAGAATATAACTCCACCTGAAGTACCCATGATCTTCAGTAAATTCTCAAGTACGGTTATTGGGCCTGGTGCTGCTGTCCGTCTTCGTGACTCTACTAAGGTAATTAGATATTTTTTTAATAGGTGACCTTCTAATTGGCTCAATGGGAACAAAACCTGTTAGGTTGATTGGTAACAATCAACTCAATAGAAAAAAATAATAATTTGGGAAAGATGGTCTTTGTAACAGTGATTACTATAATTTGTAATTAGTTATGAAGTAATAATAAATAAAACAACAAATAGTAACAATTTATTTACTTAATAAAAACAGTCAGAAAAAATAAAACCATTAGGCTTAAATGAAGGAAGATTTTTTAATACGGAACTCTTTTTTATTTCGACCTTGACGTTCAGCCGCGGTCCATTATTTATATTGATCAACATTCAATTTTTGTAATACAAAAAACACAAAAGAATTTGTTTGTAGTATACAAACAATTTTGTATTAACGCCATCTATGTTTAGAAAAAATAAACATAACATCAGTTGTTTTTTTTATTCATTAATTTTAAGGCATAGACTGAAATTACTAAATACGTAATCGCAATGGAAATGTCTCGTGAATCACGGAACGATGTGACCTCGGTGCCAGACAAATTGGGGTCAATTATTGAAGCAAATTAAGCTGGCAGCTCATAATGCGCGTAGGTGGAGCACAGATGGAATAATTTACATCATAAATGGACAGGATACTGGCCATATTATGTTGGACTTTTATAAGAATAGTTTTTTCCTCACTGATGTTGCCACTATGCGTACTTTATATATACTAACAACAAAAAGTTGACAAAATATCCCTGTTTGCTTAAAAATTTAAATTCCGAAATATTTGTAAAATTACATTTATTTTACGTATTAAATACTTAGTATTTTAATTCACAATTTTGCTGTGTCTAACGACAGAACTATTGCGAAAATAAAAAAAACTATCTACGTAATTTTTCTATACGTACCGTATCGTATTTAAAATCTTCGCACGAATTGTCCGGCTCGCCCGGTGAAATACCACGACCACACAGAAGACAGACGTGAAATGGATGTAATTCCGTGTTTCGTCTGAGGATTGTGGTGCCGGAGGCCTAATTTTAGTCCACTTTCCCTTCCTATAATTTTCGTCTAAGGGAATGATGGGAAGGGGAAGTGGATTTGGCGGGAAAGGGGTCGCATAGGAAGAGAAAGTATTCTTTTGCTATGCGTCTCCTCCTCCGTAGATTGAGGGTAGGCAACGCATCTGCAATTGTAGATGTCTATGGGCAGCGGTCGCTTCGCTATTTTAGCGAATCAAGGTGGCCGTTTGCTCGTTTGCCACTTTTTTGTTTAAAAAAATAAATAAAAAATATCATAATATTACAAATGAATGTTAGAAGGTATCTCCAGATCGGCTAAAGGAACTGTTTGGAAGAAAACATAGTTTACTTAATCTTTAAGTCCGAGCGAACGTAAACGCGAGTAATATAGCTAGATTTTCTATCTTTACAGCAGGTAGATTGGGAAGTTGAATTAGCCGTGGTAATCGGCAAGACTGCGTCTAACGTGAAAGCGGAAGAGGCATACGACTATGTGCTGGGTTACACAGTCGCTCAAGACATCAGCGCGAGAGACTGGCAGAAAGCTAAGAATGGTGGGCAGTTTCTATTGGG
>QDHC01002587.1:63791-78281 GCA_013186455.1 Papilio dardanus tibullus | reverse complement strand
TATGACTTAAAATTGAGTGTTAATAATTTGTTTGCATTTAAATTAACTTAGTACACGTCCACTCTGTCCGCTTGATTCAACACGATAACGTTTTCATTGTAGAAGCTTTATATACCAGGGATGGCGAGCCATTGGCACGCGATGGAATATTTTGGACACATCACCGATCCCAAAATTCAATCAACCTCAAAAAAAGTTTCAAGTAGGTGGATGACTATAAGGAGTGAACGCAAGTGATACCCCACGCAATGGTCCTGATATTAATAACAAACTCAAAATTTATTTATTTCCAAATCGCGGTGTTTCTATACTAGTGTGACTTATGGTCCTTCAAGCCTATCTCGTTCTTTAGAACTGTAATTGCAGTTCATATAGTTTTTGACCATCTCTGTTTCCACTGCTCCTTTGCCCCTTCATTTGTAAAATATATTAGATTGCAAGTCTATTATTCATTATTTTACGGTACATTATTGGTACGTTGATAAGTATCGGTTTCGCATCCTTGGTATAAACAGTGTATTTTGTGGAGTAGGTTAGGAAAGGGTATCATTCTCCACAGAATCACTATCCATCCAAAGGACTGCATTTTCAACTTATTGTAGACTTAGGCCAATGGTCACATGACTTTTTTAGAGACAAGAAATGTCCTCTTGCTTGTCAATTTCTGGTATAAAAAGACGATTAATGTACTTTACTTTATCGTTTATTTAAATATTCAAACATAGCAACAAACAAAATCACGTTATGACCCTGATCTCAACATTGCCAAATCTTATCTTGCATTTCAATATTCCCCAAGCTCAAGTGTGCGCACTAGTGTGACATATTTGACATTCTTATCAAATAACTTGTCTTATTTTACAGTAGTTATGATTTGTGACAGTTTTGAAATATTCCATACTTATAGACTTATCTAACACGGTGGATATGAGTGAAAATAAATTATAGCTCACTAGGACCTACATTTTGTACTGTTTTCTATGCCCATGTAAGATCCTTGAAAGGTTCAACAATTCGACAGAATCAACTGATTGCATCGACTCTCTCACCCGGCTAGATATTCTTCTTTGACTATATTTATCTTTACAAATCAAAGTCCTCTCACTGACCTCAAAATCCCTACCTTCAAGTCCCTGGAATTTTGTAGATTTTGATGGGCAATTTTTAGCTATAACATTGCTGAAATTAATCTTAAAATATGCAGCGCTTTTTATTATTTTTGTACACATTTAAATACAGTTAATTTAAGAAGTTTTTCTTCATTACTGTTACAGTTAGTCAGTCATTTAATTGCTACATAAATAGACTACCATCTAAGTGACTCTTTATTATTTCTTACGACTTCTGCATGCGACAGCCTAGTTCGATATGTTTTCTATATCTATGATTAATCATATTCTGTGACATTAGTTATTTAATCTATGACCGTCTGTGACAGTAGTTGTTTAATCTATGACAGTCTATGGACACGTTCTGTCCGATCGGACCTTGCATCACGACGCATGGCTCGATCGGGGACCCGGAGAATCTCACCATACAGTGCAGCGTCAACGGCGAGCAGAAGCAGTGCAGCAGCACCAGCCAGCTCATACACAAGATACCTAAGCTCATAGAGAGACTTACATGGTTAGTGCAAACGAAACTGTGTTCTAACAACATCACTTTAAAGTTCAATTTTGAGTAGCTTTGTGAGACATCTCTTTTGATATCTACCGTCTCTTTGTACATAAAGATTATACATACAGGTCATGTATTTGACCAAGATAACGCCATAGCCTAATGGTTTGGGGTAAGGACTGCCGATCTCGCGGTCGTGAGTTCGAATCCCGACATTCGACTAATGTCGTGAACCATATTCTAATACAAGCTTTTTCAAGCTTACTTGGAATTCACAAAATTCTTCTATTTTTCTAAAAAAAATAACCAAAAGCTTTTATGATAGCTAGTTTGTTTAAAATAATTAGAAAAGGAGGTACACAAATAAAAAACAAAATCTTTGTTCTTTTAAATTTTATTAAGTAAAAGTACACAATTCTTGACGGTATTATGAGATTGGTTTTGGTCCTTCGACGGTTTTCTTCAAAGATGTTTAGAGTAAATGTGTCTTAACGTTACAGTGTAATGACTCTTCTCCCCGGCGACATCATACTAACAGGCACCCCCGGGGGTGTGGGCGTTCACCGCGAGCCTCCGGAGTTCCTCAAGCCCGGTGACGTCATCTGCAGCGAAATTGAAAATATCGGCGTTCTCGTCACCAAAGTCGAAAAGTTCTAACAGCAAGATGTACCTAGAAGTCCTCTATAGTGACACTTGTATAACATATATCTCTTTCATTCTCTTTGAAAAGAGAGAGACGAAGTATGTATAAATATAAATGTGACTGCAGTGGAATTCTAAGTTTTTATAAAAGTGTTATATATGTAATTATACAGTAAATATATGAATACATCCTAATAGTGCAAGCTCGTCCCGTTTTGGGCGTCAATTGTGTACAAATTTATTTATTGTTACAATTTAAAAATAAATACAATGATTAAAACTGGTGTAAATTTTATTTTTATTACAAAATTATTGCTAAAATCAATAGCTAAACAGTTTGGGGTACGAACTGCCGATCTAGTGGTCGTGAGTTCGAATCCCGTCATTTGACTATTGTGAACCATATCCTAACACCAGTTTTTTCAAGCTTACCAGAAATAGTTAAAGGAATAGTAATTCAGTAACGCTGACTACACTCGATAGATTAAGGGATCTCAATAGGACAAGGTCAAAAAAACGTGAGAAAATAAGATTAGCGTTGAGGATAAAAATATAACATTTATTGCGTGTAAAATCGACACTAATTATTTTTAAATATTCTGGAAGCGCCTGCAAATAATATAACTGCAAAAATTTTCAGGTTCACCTTACAAATATTTTTGTAATTTGTATTGTTCACTTTAATATTCATCAAAAATTAAAAATATTTTGTTAAATGTTAACTAACCTAACAATCACAAGTTGGGTTATAATTGACACCAACTTGCACAAGATTTAAAATTCGAACGAGAGTAGGTTGTTCAAATAGTGAGTTCTGAGCGATGATTGGTGAATGGGAGTCGCAATTGAGCCAATCGGCGTCTTCCGTTTGCTCACAGGAAGAAGCATTTTGCTGCGCGCGACATCTCTTTTCATAGACTATTAAATTTAATGGGTAGGGGAGTTTTATTGAGTTAAGTGGTCTATACGGGCTACGTGACAATTGTAACTTGACCTCCCGCGCTTTTAGTGCCCATATAAATTGATAGTGCGTTCTGACACCTCGCACAACGTATAATCTGGTCGCTATACTTCGTTGTCTATGCAACGGATATTCTTTATGAATAGATTTCGAGCAATTGTTGAGAATATTACTACTACATATTGGATGCAATTTTTCAATTTATAATGCAATTGATCTCAATATAATAATATACTATTAAATGACACCCTTCGGTGTCAATTTATGAATGCATCTGGTTGCATAGATTATTGAAAAATTGCACTCGACAACTATCAACTAATATACGACTTAATGGTAAAATTGCTTTTTACAATGATTTATTTCCGTTGTGTTGTTACGTCGACCTCACAAAGTGGTATATGGACAGGAAGATTATGAATATATTATAATCTCTTTATAATATTAATCTGTAAGGATATGCGATAACCCGTCTTTTAACGTTAATTTGTGCTAATTTATAACCTTAGACAGAATTTCTAAAGAAGCATTGTCGGTGCACTTTACGCCTTTGCTTTTAGAAGGTTTGGTGTAGTCGACGTTCGCTGCACAAATCGCATACAAATTTTATCGATCACGTTACAAATACTTTTTCACTTTTCATGATAGACGCTACTGTTACAAAGTTAGCTTATAATTCTACAGAGACACTTGTAAACATATATTCGTCTCTTGTTTTATCAAAGGGAATGAAAGGGATGAAGACACGTATGCAGTGCAGTTTTACAGTTAGAGTTTTAAGTTCAAATTTATTTATAGCAACAGCAAACTTTGCAAGTTTAAATAAGCGGTAATGACCCTTTATCTGCTGGCAATGAGATAAATATTATTTACATAAACAATGTAGTGTTTTAATTGTCTTTTAGTTTAGTCTAGAATAGCCACGTGGATCAATAATACTGTAAACAAATATATAAACCATGTCCAAAACATTGGTCCTTCGTACACAAAGATTTAAGCAAATGCGATGCAGTTGCTAAAACCAGCTACTAAAGCCTTGAGTAGAGTAGTATTTTAGTCAAGTAGCAAGTAGCAAGTATCGGAACAATGGATTTACTAATCTATTCAAGTAAAATGTTACTAAATTACTACCCTGGTGTGTAGGTTTAGGCTTAAACGAATCCGAACAGTAGTTAATCCTTCGGATAAATGCTACTCGAAAAAAATACTATTCTGGTACAAGGCTTTACGTTCAGTTTTAACTTTACAGTGTAAAATTGAGGTACAGATGTCAATTTGAACTGAACATTCGAACTGTACAGTTCTCCGTTTTGCTTACACACGTCAGTTCTGCGCAGTCGAACTGTACAGTTAAAACTAAGCGTCTGTAGCTAGCTTACGCAATACTTCATACGTATAAAACAATAACGCTTTTTTTATGTTTGTCCCTATATATGCTTGAATCTTTAAAACTACGCAACGGATTTTGATGCGGTTTTTTTAAATAGACAGAGAGACCCGCCCCGGCTTCGCAAGGGTTCAATTATTGTTAGTACGGCCGTTATATGCAATGTTCACAGTTTTTCTGTAGTGTATTTTGTATCAGTTTTGCACTCGCGTGAAGCCGGGGCGGGTCGCTAGTTATTGTATAAACTGTCTACTTCCGAAAGACGTATGTCTTTTGTGAAAAAGGGTACGCGAATCTGCAATTATAATCACCAACCGATTTATTACAATCTCACAGAGAATCTTACACTTACGCGTCGCTGACATGTTAGAGACGTACGGCCGTTTTCAAACGCCACTTGAATATTTAAGAGCGTCTTACATGTTAAGTCCACGCTTAGGCTCGAAATTCTGCAGCAATCTCGTTTAATATTGACACCACTTAGACTTTATCCTCCTTATTCCGAAAAAAATGTATAAAGTATTGCGATAAACGAGGACCAATAAGTCGTCGATTATACGATACTGGAGGACACTCGGAAATAATAAGCTAGACCAGGGGTCTCATTGGACCAGATTATGTATCATAAGAAGTACCAGGAACAATGATGTTCTGTATTTTGGAATAAACTTTATGAATGTTCAAGTACCAAACGTAGAAAGTAATACAGTAAGAAAGAAAGAACAGTAATAACGCTGATTCTCGTTTCAAAATAAAGCGGTAAGTGACGCTTTTTAAGTGACGTTTGCACAATCGGCCGTTAGACATTAAAATTGTAGTTTTGTGTAGCTTAGTGTAAGAATAATGGCAATCTATCTTATACAGAAATTCCCTAATACAAATACAATTAAAGTAGCCTAAGAAGAGATGTATGGATTGCGGGAAAGGTGATATGATAAACAAGGGTGTGACTGAGATGGCGGAGGATAGATTATCGTGGAGGACAAAAATCTCAGGGAATGCATTGACGCACCCCTACGCCGGGCTGTGCAATGGCTTAGGGAGTGTGGAACCGGCCACAGAAGGTGACCGGAATACCCACCAAAACTTGCGGCCCTCAAACGTATTACGGCGGGGTCGAGGGCGGAGGACAAAAACCCTACGGGAGTAGGATTAGGTCGTGGAGATGATGATGATACATAATTATAGTAAATCAGTGTAGTTTATCTTCTCTTCTGTTCTATCTTCTAGCAGTAGAACCACTAAATTCTCATTGATAAGCACTTAAGCAGCAGGAGATGTTTAAATCACTCCTGCGGCACTAGTACTTAGTAACAAGCTTTAGTTCTCTTCTTTCTTCTATCTTCTTTCTTTTTCTAATCTTCTTATCATGAGTTTCCATTGCGGAAAAATATGCACAAAATTATAGTTTCTATTTTGTTAAGAGAGTGAATAAGACGTGAGTTTTTGTGCATATTTTTCAACTGTTAAAAATCTAGAATAACATAGAAATTATGTTAATCAAAAGTTTGCCCGCAAAAAGATACAAAGTAGTATTAAAACAGTTATTTTAGCAGAACCAATTTTTACTCTGTTAGACGGTGAAAAGTACCTACCATAGACAATTTAAATATTTTTCATTTACAGGGCAACACTATCAGTTATGTTAAAGACACTCGTTTTATTCCATTCATGTTTTAAGTTATTACCATATTCTCTGCTATTAATTACTTTGTTTTTGTTCCGCTTATCTTGTTATTAACGTTTTTAAATAACCCACTTTCTTACAATTTATTTTTAAGCAAACTAAATGAATAAACGCTTAATATTTTCACCATAGACAAACTAAATAAGAATCTTTGACGTTTTGTTGACATAACTTAGACTTTAAAATGAACAAGATATAAACTATTTTAATCACATCACAATAATAACTAAAAATTGAGTTTTGAAGATATAAAGAGAATATAGATATGTTATTTTCCTTGTTATCAGAGCACTTAAATAAATTTGTCGTCCCGCTCATTCTTGATGAAAAAATATAGATAACTATATATCCGTTAATGAAGCAGTTTAATTTCATTACTACCACGAAAATTATATAATTTTATCCGACCCAGTGCCCACAAAGCCGGCTACAGACGCTCAGATTTTTTTACAGTTCGACTGCGCAGTTAAAACTGACGTGTTAGCAAAACTGATAACTGTACAGTTCGACTGTGCAGTTGAAATTTACGTGCGTACGTCAGTTTTAACTGAGCAGTTAAAACTGTTCAGTTTTTTAAAAAACTAAAATATGATCGCTCCCTACTGCTCTTATTTCTGACAACGAATTGATATCAGCTCCTCAATTACTGGTCTAAATACCCATGTTTGATTATAACATTAAGAAAAAAATTCCATCTTCAAAATGTTGCATGTCCCTAATGTGCATCTTCAGTTTAATTGATCAATTGGAAGCATCCGCACAGAGCTAACAAGAGTTAGAACTGACAGTATCCGGTACAATCACTACCATTTATTTCTACAAGCTTAATTAGTTAAACTGTAAGAGATTTAAATGTCTTTCGTTATTGATTCGTTAGACATCGTTGACTGTGATTTGATTTACAACGGACAAAGTAACACATTGTTTTGTTTTGAGGTTAATAAATATTTATATTTTAGCCGATTTACCATCAGTCATTCACTCAATATACTTGAATATCTACAGTTTTAATTATGAAATACAATAGTTTTGATTTATTACAATTATTGTAAAATCATAATTAATGTCAACACAACTATTATACCATAGACGGGAGCTTTTACTCTGACGTTTGCCACGTGTTTTGAATTTGTTAATAAAACAAATGATTTGATTAACGGATTTCCCGACTATCCACGTGGCAACTATTAAATAATCCTTTATCTTGTAAATTATTGTTTAATTATTGAAAGATACATATAAAGTTAGTTATAAACTAAGTTTTAATTAAATATGTCACTTCTATACATTATATAATGCATGCGAGTGTCTCCGTGCTCGTCCATATGGCGTCGGGATGAATGACCAGTGAACAGTTTTCGGGAGCGAACTCATATTTTTTTATCTTGTAATTAGTGATGTGACACATCTTATACGAATATCGATCAAACAGCATTTGTTTATTCTGCCAGTGTTAAATGCAGATTAAATAATGTTGACAGATTATAAATAAAATATATTTTTCTCGCTACATTGTCCCCGCGAATTTAAAATTAAAAAAAATCTCACGTTACTCATTGATAATGTAGTTTTTAAGTTTATTCAATGCATACAAAATAC
This sequence comes from Papilio dardanus tibullus, assembly GCA_013186455.1. Lineage (NCBI taxonomy): Eukaryota > Metazoa > Arthropoda > Insecta > Lepidoptera > Papilionidae > Papilio > Papilio dardanus. Next base: position 70,388 of record QDHC01002587.1, on the reverse strand, counting down.
AAAACATCATATATTTTTAAAATAGATATGTTTAAAACTATAATGTTAGTGGAATTTAAGTTGCGTGTTGATTAAACTAAATAATTACCAATAAAAGCAATTAGCGCACCCTAGTGTTACACTTAATCATATTAAATTTTCTATTATGATAGTTATTGTATGAATTGTTTACTATTATGTTACTAACTAGCTATACCCCGTGACTCCGGCGGGATATGAACTGACTTAATTTCGTGCGTTCTTTTCGTCAGTGTTTTACATCTGTATCAAACATCCAGATCAATGCAGCTGTTGTAGGTACTTTGTAAACATCCATTTGTACAAACTTTAGCACTTATAATCTTACTATTGCCCGCGACTTCGGAATGAAAAAAAGACAGGCTTGAAATGGAAACTATTCCGTGTTTCGTCTGTTGAGTGTGGTGTCGGAGGCCTCATTTTAGTCCACTTTCAATTTCTATCCTTTTCTTATAAGGAAATTATGGGAAGGGGAAGTGGATTGGCGGGTAAGGGGACGTATAGGAAGAGGTATTATCCTCTTGATGGGCGTCTCCTCCTCCGTAGATTAAGGGTAGGCAACGCATCTGCAATTGCAGATGTCTAGGGCAGCGGTCGCTTCGCTTTTTGCGAATTCAGGTTATCGCTTGCTCGTTTGCCACTTTGTAATATAAAGAAAAAATGTAAGTAATGTAAATTTTCTTCCAGGCTATGTTCTATATCCATGGCATTTATCATGGAGATTTATTTACCATTTCTGGAGATATAGTGGAGATGTAGTAAGGTTATTTACATACAGGAGAAACTTTTATCTTTCCGAAAGTTAGCTGTGAAATTCCACTGCAGAAACTTATCTACCAAAACATATTTATCTCTCTTCTTTCAAAGATAATGAGAGGAATAAATATATTTTAATACACATGTGTTTGGGGCATTAGAAGTATTTAATTTATTACTTTAATGACATATTTGTTAAGTACCATTCCTACTTACATGCGTTGAGAACTTTTTTTTTAATAAGCTTTTTTTTAATTTGTTTTTTTTTGTTTATAAATGCAATAGTACACATACAATGTAGATACTTATTAAGTATAATTTTACAATAGTGACGTTATTTAAGGGGACGTGCAAACAATGCGTACATTTAATGTTATTACAATAAAAGCGTCTCTGTTTACGCTGGGAGCAAGTTCATCATACTGTCGCGTTAGCTATCAGTAGCTCTTTATAATACTCATCTTTAACTTTTGCCCTTTATTATCTGCGGTCGGGTTACCACCCCGCTTTATCTCATTAACGCCCTGCGAACAGAACATTTCTTCAATGTTGTTTATTCAATTTGAATTAAGAACTCCTTTATAACAATGACACTGGACAGTTAGACAGATAGTTCTAAATTTAAAAATATAGATTAATTAAAATAATAAAACACTGGTAGGTGAGAATTTTTTTTCGCATCCGCTGAATACAAACAAAATTATAACCTACAAATATGCTTGTTAGTGCGTTCTTTATGGTATTCACATCACTTAGCGAGGGCTTGATTAATGATTCACAATATGACGTGTCTGCTATCGCTCTAAATACTGGCATAACGTCATACAAACAGAATAATGGACGGTAATAGACTTGAATGAGACTTGTAACTTTATCCTTATTTAAGTATTTCTTGTCTATGGAATCATTTTCTTATTGGAATCTAAGAAAAATATTTCTTAGTCATAACAGCGGAAAAATTTTTAAACCATTGATAATGTTTTGTTTAATTTGCAAGCGTTAAGTTATACCAATTACAAAAAGCTAGCTTCGAACTTTTCATAAACTTACCATTTCGAAAAAAAAAACGAAATCTCGCGATCGTATCCAAATGTAACTGTCACTGGCCATAAACTGAGCACATGTATCTCGACCGCCGTATTCGAAATTTGAATTTGAACTGCGAAAACAAGATGGCGGCGATCGGACGTCGCGCGCTGTCGACGCCCGACTATAGACTACTCCTTAACTAAGTTTGATTAGCTTTAAATAGTGGTGCCCACATTATCTACTTATTTCATTGAATACAGCGGCCCGGTGTGGGACAATCTTTCTGTTTAGTTCATGCCAAAGCTCTCATAAGCTGTTTATTCTATTGTCGTCCATATGCAGGGCTCATCTTATCCCTCCACATCTGTACGAGTATACATTACAAATAAAGTAGCTTATTGACTTTAAATTAAAGGATATTTAAGTGCAATATGTCTAATTTATCTTCAAAAATAAGTAAAAATCATAGTATGTTTGTTCCAATTGTGCCCCTAAACAATTGAATAGATTTTGATGAAACATTGTGATCTAATACTGAGGACGTTAGAGAATGTCTGTACATCAAAAGAATAAGATGTTTTTAGAGTATTGGAAGTCAACAGAAAGCCACTTAAAAACATCATCGTGGAACAACACTTCCTATCCGTCAGTTTGACATCAAATTCATGTTGTAGAGGAAAAGAAGTATAATATTTGCTTGAATGACTTATTCAGTGCCAAGACATAATTAACAAATTAGACTCAATTATATCGGGGCAAGTAATCGGTAGTTACATTCCTTCTACCCCAAGCGTTACATTAATATGGTGTCAAAGGTCATCGAGTCAAAGAACTTAATTAAAATTTTAACCCTTGAGTGATTTATTTCTGGCCAGTTGCAATTCTTAGAATATTTAATGCTTTCATGAATCACTTAATTTTAAATGAATAAATGCGAAAGTTATTGAAAAATTGTTAAGCTATTTTAAACGTAACGGTTTCTGGAAAAATTGGAGATCAATTTTATAAAAAATCACAATTAAATGAAATATCTTTGTTTATGTATTTTATTGAACGCTAAATAAGAAAGAGGTCCTATTTACTATTATAATTTAGAAGTTTAATAATTGCATTTCGTAACGTACGGTTTACAATATTTTATTAAAACGGAGCTTCCTGATTGGTTGTTTCCGGCGGAAGTATGGCATCATCTTCAAGTGAATTAAATTCAATTAACTCGAGTGACGTTAGTGTAACATTTTCAACATAACTTTAAATCAAGAATGATTATTTTTTTTTAATCTACCTTCCAATATCATGCCAGGACTGAATACATGCCTCTTTATTCCGAAAAAAAAAGTACTGCGATAAAGGAGGACTATTAAGTCGTCGATTATACGATACTGGAGGACAGTCGGAGCTAAATAAGATAGACCAGGGGTCTCATTGGACCAAATTATATATCATAAGAAGTACCAGGAACAAGGATGTTCTGTATTTAGGAATAAATTCTATGAATGTACCAGTACCAAGCGTAAAAAGTACAACAGAAATAACGCTGATTCCCGTTTCGGAATAAAGGGGATAAGGATTAAAAAGTTAACATAGTATGTATATTATGAGGAGGGAAGGATGGCATGTAACAAGGAGAGCGATATGTATGAATATAGATGTAGGGCTAGGAAAAGATAGTAGGTAAAAATTATAGTACGACAAACTAATCTGGTGCGATGATACTGTTATCATAATTACTTCTATCAGAAAAACAAATGAGACAACCTGGAAAGGACATCAAACGGCTAAATTAGTACCTCTCTTGCCCACTGGGTCAAATTAGCTTGTCGCGCCATATTTTTTTAAAAGAGGATAAATCTATATCTCTATCTATACTAATTATAAAGAAACTTTGTATTTTTTTGTTTGTATTGAAATAACTCAAGAACTACTTGGCCGATTTCAAAAATTCTTTCACTATTGCAAAGCTACATTATTCCCGAGTAACATTGGTTATATTATTTATTTCCACGCGGCCGAAGTCGCGCACAACAGCCAGTCTGCGGTATAATAAAATCTTGTTCCAGTACATTCGCCGACAGTGAGTGTGACTTGATTTAACCCCATTAGGGTACCCGCACACTAAGTGACTATTTCCTTATTGTTGCCCGCCTTTGTGATTCGATGCAATCATAGCGGAGAATATACCATTGTGTGCTGGGTTTCCACTGCCGTAACGCGTGTACAAACATATTGTTATCCCTCTCACACTCTTTGAAAAAAAAGGGATAAATATATGCTTGTGTACTAGTGAACTTTTACTGGTGAATTGAAAATGTTATACGTTCACTGCGATACGGGGTCTAAAACACCTTGTTAGTGTCTCGTTCAGTGCAGCTAAGAAAAATATAATGTAGTTACGGGGTCGATAACGCCTCGTACCGCAGCGAACGTGTTAAGGTTTGTTACTGCTCGTAATAATTTAAAATTAAAAACATATGTAAAATAAACATATTTATTATCACGATAATATAATTATTTATTATAGAAAATATAATTGAGTAAGTTTTATCGTCGATTTTTCAGTCGTCATTTCAAGTGCGTTACAAACGGCTATAATAGAAAACAGCCGGTCGAAACGTACTTAAAACAATGATCAAACAACACTAAATTAATTTAAACTAGAATTATTGATGAAAAAGAACTTTTCTTGCATTTTCCTTGCGATGATAATTTTGCCATTGATCCAAGCAGACATTGCATAGCTTTAAAGGATAAAAAGCTATACGAAATCTACTTAAAAGAACAACAAATTACTCCTGTGTAAAAAATAAAACAACATACACATAAAAAATATTGCTATCTTTGTTTCATTCAAAGATAATAAAAGAGACAGCAATTTAAACGTTATACAGTGTTACCACAATACATATTTAATCTAATAATTACACACGTCGTTTGTTTTCGATACTCAATTCAAGTAGGAAAAGTACGGCAAGAATAAACAACTGGCCGGACAAAGCCTACTTAAATGAATAAATCGAATGTAATAAAGATTTATACCCTTTGTCTATGGTCCTCCTCTCTTCAGTAAAAAAATAAGCTTCTGTTATTCAATACTTTAATACCTCAAATAAAAGCAGAAAATACGCGACATAATGATAAAAATGTCACATAAAATCTACTTAAATTTGAAATAATATATGAACTCGCTGAAATATACTAAAGCTCCAATCGTCGATTTATTCAACGCATATATAAATAGAAAACGAAAGGCTTGATATAAACAAAGTCTGACGAAATCTACTTAAAAACACATCGAAATTTAAAAAAAATCGTCTTAACGTCTGTCGACTTCTAACTTACAAATGGAACTTTCTGATTTTATAAAACCTTAAAATAAAGCCACTAAACAACTTAAATAACACATAGAAAATACTACTTCACTTTTCAAAACACAATATCACCAACTTATTTTTTCTCGAAATTAAATTAGTTAATAAAAACATCTTAACTCTGACAAATACTACAAATGTATCCTTAAGATAGCCGAAGAAAGAATGATGTCCAAGTTCAAGATATTTATCTTTTTATATTAAAACAAATACATTTAAAAGTCCCTAACGATGTTGTTTACAATGAAATGGCGCTAATTAATTTGTTTATTTTTAAATCCAAATCACGCCGAAGACATTATAATTAGAGTTGAAAGAATAGAAATGTATTAAGAATTTGCTTTTAGTGTATAAACAAGTTGTAGTTTCGTAATTGGGGTAGACAGTTTTACCAACGTTTCACTAAAAGTAAAAGTTCTATCGTTATCCTTATCCTTACATAGTATAAAACAATAACGCTTTTTATGTGTGTCTCTATATATGCTTGAATCTTTAAAACTAAGCAACGGATTTTGATGCGTTTTTTAAATAGATAGAGTGATTCATAAGGAAGGTTTTCTTGTATAATATATTCAAAATATAGTAGAGTAACACAGATAATTTAGAGGTTTTTAATATGATGTCGTAAATTAACACATTTTAGCGCTTATATTGCAAACGCTGCAGTATTTAGTATCAGCATTGTACCGATTTGCACCAGTGTGAAGCCGGGGCGGGTCGCTAGTTAACAATAAGAAACTTAGGTATGTCTATGATTTCGTACAAAGAATAATTTTAAATACAAATAGAAAAACCCACTTTATAAAATCATAGGCTACTGTACTTTTTTAGGCAATTTGATCTTCCTAAAGCTTAACACATTCGCTGCGACAACGATTTTCCTATTCTTTCCATTCCTGTACGAGGCGTTTTCGACCTCGTACTACGTTATACTTTTTAGTCGCACTTTATGCGAGACAGGAACAATGTGTTTCATACGTTCGCAGTTAACGTGTTAAGTAACTAAGTGTAAAGTGAAATATTTGGATATTTTTTTAATGAATAATACTTAAGCTTTAAAAGTTAAATAGCTATATTCTCTTCTATCTTGGCTTGATACAGCTTGTATCAAATCCCTTTTTGATTTTAATTAGTTTAATTGGATTAAATAATATAGCCTATGTTACTCGGGGATAATGTAGCTTTCTAACGGTGAAAGAATTTTTGAAATCGGCCCAGTTGTTCTTGAGTTATTTCAATACAAACAAAAATACAAAAATTAAAAAATACAAAGATTCTCTCTTTATAATATTAGGATAGATTACTAGCTGTTGTTCGCGACTTCGTAGGCGCGGAATTAAAAAAATATAGCCTATGTTAGTCAGGGATAATGTAGCTTTCTAACGGTGAAAGAATTTTTGAAATCGGCTCAGCAGCTCTTTAGTTA
>QDHC01002587.1:52696-63521 GCA_013186455.1 Papilio dardanus tibullus | reverse complement strand
TTCTCACTTCTTTGTTTCGGAGATATCTTAAGCAAACATAAAAATATATAACTACTAACTGTTGTGGGCGACTGGGTACGCGTGGAATTCAAAAATATAGCCTATGTTGCTCAGGGATAATGTAGCTTTGTAATGGTGAAATATTTTTTGAAATCGGCCCAGTTATTGAGTTATTTCAATACATACTAAAATACAAAGTTTCTCTCTTTATAATATTAGTATAGATTATAATAATATGTAATTATTTTGAATATCTTTATTATATTTTTCTTACGCCCTTTATCTGTAACAGAAAATAAACAATTTTAAAACATTGGTTTGAAAAATATTTGCAATTTCTAAACGTTAATGACAATTAGTTAAAATAAATATGCTGCTCGTATTTAAGTAATGTTATTGTGCTTAATTTTGTTTATTCATTAAACTAATGGCTTTTGATAATTATGTATACAATACAAATAAACGATTTATTTAACAAAATACAAAACATTCACACAATGGCTGTTCGCTCCAGGATAGTATTTTAGTCGAGTAGCAAGTAGCATTTATCCGAAACAAGGATTTACTACTGTTCGGACTCGTTAGGTTAGTAATTTAGTAACTAAACATGTCCGAACAGCAACATTTTAGTGGAGTAGATAAGTAAATCCTTTGTTGGGATACTTGCTACTTGCTACTCGACTAATATACTATCCCGGTGGGTGCAAGGCTTAAGTCGTAGCGATTTGGAAATACCGCCGAGGACAAACCATTCCACAATGTCGCTGTGCGAATCAGGAAGCTTCGCGATAACCGCACGGTAGAGGATTGCCAGCCATCGAGGTGGTGTGGTCTATTCAGTCGTCCGATGATGGAACTCGGCGGCAGGAAAATACAATGTGACCTGTGGTTAATTACAAGCCCCCTTTAAACTAAGAAGAAATTAAATACGGAAAAATATTTCACAATCGTAGCTCTTCGTAGGCGACGCTGGCGTTCTCTCGTGTCGGAGGCCAAGACCCACTTTGGGTCGCTGCGCCAGCGGAGTAAGTAAGCTCTTCGTAGCTTATTGCTACGTAACAACACAGACGTCAATTTTACCTTTCGTTTTGCGATTTTCTTTAGATTTTTAATGATCTTTAAAATTGACAATAGAATATTGTACTTCGACGTCCCAGTCGAATAGTCCGGTAATGTGCTATTACGAGGTTTTTGCTGTTATGCCATTTTCGACATCTACAGACCCTAATACACCTTTGATTTACGGAGATATTATAAAAATATACTTGTCTGTTCACTCACTGTTTAAATAAAGAGATAAACGCTTTTTTTGCTCTCCTGTAAAGTTTTAATTTTGCGATTACCGGATCATTCGGTTCAGGCGTCGATTTCTGAAACTGATATTTTTAAATACTCTTATAATAAATATACAAGAAAATAAATATAAAACACTTGTGTAAATAAGTATTTTTACAGTGCGTTTTCACTGTCGTAACACTTGTATTATTCTTATAACTACAGTAAAAACCTACTGTAAATTTGAATGAGAGATTCAAAAACTATAATAACACAAAGCAGTTTTTTTATCTACGAGTTTGCAAGGCGGGCAGGGTCGCACATGTTTAACTAATATTAAGTAACTACTAAACGGCTAAACAACTTGAATGAAAAATACCGTAGATTAGTGTCTAGAATTACTTTATTAATTATTAAGTACTCAAATTATTCCCCGAGAACAAAAGTTAATTAGGTAAATGTAATTAATGTAATCTTACCACATTTTTTAAAATAATTTCACTTTATTTCACATAATTTAATAAAACCGTGGTTCGGCTGACGTAATAAACAAAAATATATTGCTATCTCGTCTCTTCTAAAGAACATGAAAGAGATGACAATATATTTATTACAAGTCTTTCGTCAGTAGAAACCCACGTTATGTTATAACTGATGCAGGAGGTGTTCTAAGTTGGACTGAGTCGGATAGAGGCTGTGGCGAGCCATGTAGGTCTTTGGAATACAGCCTTCGAGCACAGGGCTGGACTCAGAGAAATAAAATTATGCTTTATAATGTGAGAGTAAATCAATATTTCAGTATAATCCTAAACTTACAGATTACTTGTATAATAAACTAAAAACTATTTTTAGTGATTTTATTGAAACATAGTCATTATTTTAGGCTTTTTCCAGATTGGCTATTTTTCTCTTAAGCCTTGTCCGCACCAGTATTTTAGTCGAGTAGCATGTGGCAAATATCCGAACAAAGGATTTACTAATCTACTCTACTAAAATGTTGCTTTTCAGATACGTTTAGTTACTAAATTACTATCCAAGTACGTAGGTTTAGGCTTAAACGAGTCCGAACAGTAGTTAATCCTTTGTTCGGATAAATGCTTCTTGCTACTCGACTTTTTAGTCAGAAATACTATCCTGGTGCGAACAAGGATTTAAGCCTTGGTCGCACCATATTTTAGTCGTGTAGGAAGTAATGTAGTAACTAAATCCGAACAGCAACATTTTAGTAGTGTAGATTAATAAATCCTTTGCTGGGATACTTATTACTTGCTACTAGATTAAATACTATCCGAATACGAACAAGTCTTTACATGTGTTTTGGTGCAGGAAATTTAATGGGTGTTTGTTTGAAGGTATCTATAGAACGGCTTAACGGATCTTGATGTTATTTACAGATGTAGAAATAGACTAGAAAAACACATAGGTTACTTGAGTATTTTTTTTTTATTGAAATCGGAGCGTCGGGCCACAGCCAGTTATTTTCTACGGTTTAGTGCAGCCCTGTGTTCGTGCGGTTTTGTGTGTGTTCAAGTGTTTTCTATATTTGTTCTAATTCCTGCGTACCTCGTCTATCTACAACACTTTTATACAATTTATCATTGATTTTACTTAATTTATTACAAAATCTTTACAATTGTTAGCATTGTTGCGTTCAGTTTTACATCTAGGTTATGTAAATAAGAAAACTATGTTGCATACTGTACAAAAAGATACGGCAGCACGGCAGCTTATATACTTTTTTTCGTTGGTGACTTAATAAATTCTTAAAACTTACTTTATCGTAACTATATAGATACTACCGACCCGCCCCGGCTTCGCACGGGTGCAAATCGGTATAATGCTGATACTAAATACTGCAGCGTTTGCAATGTAAGCGCTAAAATGTCTTAATTTACAACATCATATTAAAAGCCTCTAAATTATCAGTGTTACTCTACTATATTGTGAATGTATTATATGAAAACCTTCCTTATGAATCACTCTATCTATTAAAAAAAACCGCATCAAAATCCGTTGCGTAGTTTTAAAGATTCAAGCATATATAGGGACAAACATAAAAAAGTTTTATACTATGTAAGACGACTTCCCGCGCGATTCTCTGTTTTCGCCTATCTTTTTTACAAGTAAAAGGCAATGGTCCTATGCCCATTATGCCACTAAGAGTTCCGATATTGACTTTGTAGCTAAGAAATAAGATTTTTCAGTACTGATAAATTGGTGATAAATTGTTAAAGAGGCAAGTAAAAAGGTCGTAGAAGGAACGACCAAAGAGTTAAATAATTTTAGAATTGATTACAAAGTGTAAATAGATATCTACTTACTTAAGAGACTTTTGGTAAAGAATATAAGACAGTAACTAGCTAAAATATTAAAAAGTAAATAAAATATTTGATTTAGTATTTATTTATTTTATTTCAGAGTCTAAAAGCCAATATTTTAAGTTGTAACAAAATTATTTTTTGTCTTATAATAATCTATACTACTATAATAATTGGGACACATTTGTATTTTTGTATTTATTGAAATAACTCAAGAACTGGGCCGATTTCAAAAATTCTTTCACTATTAGAAAGCTACATTATCCCCGAGTAACATAGGCTATATTTTTTTAATTTTGCGCAGATGTATTCGCGAGCAACGGTTAAAATATATAATTACAGTTGTAGAAAACTTGAATTATTGACTAAGTCCAAATAATCAATTATACACACATGCAAGTCTCATCGCAACTGTACAAATAGATTGGTTAGTTTGTTTAGACTATGACCTTATTTTGAATCCGCCATTTTGGGGAAAATTAATTTCCTTCTCTTTATTCCACGTTCATACTATGTCACTTATTACTTGATAAGAGAAGTCCTCTCTCCTGAGACACAGTTAAAACTAGATCAAGAGGGAGAGCCCCAATTATAATTGCTAAAAGTTTCGATAAATAATCGTTTTTTATATATATTTTTTACATACGGACGTTTTTTTACCGCCCTCGCTCATACGATCGCTGTAAAATGACTCTTGTTTCGTTCAACCAGCGCTCAAAACACGCTACGCGATATAAATTTAAAAACGCCGCGTTGTGAAATGTCACTTCACATAAACATGGTGCGTTGTATTGTTTTCGGGTGTAAAAGTGGCAGTGAAATATTCATGTCCTACATATTTTGTCCCTTTCGGTGGCACGCTGGCCAGCGGTCTTAATACATTAATAGTCTAAAGAGATTTCATTCTTGTTTCCCCGTCTATACATCCATACATAAATGCTCTCATTAAATACTCTGATATTCTTTACACCTCGCGCTTCTCATTTATATGCATAGGACTCAATGTAGAATTATAAATGTTATACAATACGTTATAAAACATAATTTTTGATGATAATATTATCTAAAACATGGGATATAATGATAAGATTTTATCAATTATATTAACGCATGAATAGATTCCGTATAAAGACCTTTTCCAGTGTAGAAACAAACATATACTAGCTGTTGTTCGCGATTTCGTTCGCGTGGAATAAAAAATATAGCCAATGTTACTTGGGGATAATGTAGCTTTCTAACGGTGAAAGATTTTTTGAAATCGGTCTACTAGTTTTTGAGTTATTTCAAAAGATATAAAAATACAAAAATACAACGTTCTCTCTTTTTAATATTAGTTTATCAACTCAGAAGGGTGATGTGGTTATGTGTAGTCGAGTTCTTTGTTTTTCCTTTTTTTTAATTACACCATGCATTTAGGCACTCGAAACTGATAGTTAAAGATTTCTATATCGTTCAATTGAACCCTGAAATAAAATAAACATCATATAGATAAGTTAAATTCAATAAGTATTCTATTTTGATCACAATCTGGGACACAGAGGTAGCATTACGCGGTCACAACCGCTGCAACTCACCGCACAATATTTTTGTATTCTAATTGTCTTAGTTTACAACTGGTCATGTAAGTTTAATATTTTAACACTACTTTTCATTCTTTTGACAAGAGGACCTTAAACGCCGAATATATGCTTCCATCGGAAGTGAGTTAATATTTTCGGCGTTTGGAGTCGAGACTCTGGGACCATGAGGCCCAGAGACTTTCCGACTTTATCGAGACCTATCAACTCGTTTGATAGAGGTCTCACGTGACCAAAGCTGGCCTGTATTTAGGGCAACGCATCAGCGTTGTAATCCAACGTGGTAATGCGGTCAGCGTTTTGGGAACGTTCCCTGCGGACAGAGACCTGGAACCCATATTTTATTTGTAATACTTTTGTAATTTTTTATTGTAAATAGAAATACATGAAATATAATTACTTTTTAATATAACTAAGCTCTTATTCGCATTCAAACGCTTTTTCAACGCGCGCTAAAAAGCGTTTAGATAGAACATATATATTTTTATGTATCACAAGGCGGCGCTTTTAAATATTTATCGCGCATCGTTGGATTTTGAGCGCTGGATGAAACAAGAGTCATTTTACAGCGTTCGTAATGAGCGAGGGCGTTGAAACAGCGCCAACGCCGACGTTTAAAAAACGTCCGTGTGAATGCAGGCTAACTGTTTCGGGATAAACTGTGTACAATAAAACAAACTATTTTCTACGGTAGATGAGGCAAGTCTGCGACTTTAGGCTGTGTAATACTTATAGAGTTATAGACTCTCTTACCCCATGGCTTCATTAGACCGAGATCGCGAAAAAAAAATGGAGAATTTGCTTCGGCGTAAGCCGTTTTTTGCGTGACAACGGTCCAATGAAACCGTGGGGTTATAGAGGTTCGTACCCCTTGCAGACATGACATACTATTGGGTAAGCCGCGTAAGACTAAAATAACGGTTTAAGCCTGTGTACGAAGGACCTTACGCTATGTGGTATTCCAGACTACAATGTAGTCTATTCTTTAGATCCGTGCAGCAGTTTTGCAGTAACATAAGCTTTAAATAAATATTGTTATTTTCCAGGGCTTTAAAAGTTAGAAAGCTTCCAAATGGCTTGAAACTAGGTGTCGCCACCGCTGCCTTTCAAATAGAAGGAGCATGGAATGTAGCAGGTATTTGCTGTGTCCCACCTTCTTAAAGGATAATAAGAAGGAAAGAATAATCTATATCTATACTTAATACTATAAAGAGGAAATATTTGTATTTGTTAATATTGAAGTAACTCAAAAACTACTGCACTGATTACAAAAATTCTTTCACCGTTAGAAAACTACATTATCCCCGAGTAATATAAGCTATTTTTTTTTTAATTTCAGGCAAACGAAGTCGCGAGCAACAGCTAATAATTAAATTATTATTCTTTCAGACAAAACTCCGAGTATGTGGGATAACTTCTGTCACATTCCGAATAAAGTTAAAGATGGCACCACCGCAGATGACGCTTGCAAATCTTATCAATTCTACAAACGCGATGTTGAAATGTTAAAATTTTTAGGTGTCGATTTCTACCGATTTTCTATTTCCTGGTCTCGTATCCTACCAAATGGGTTCGCAAATGAAATAAGTAAAGCCGGTATAGAATATTATAATAATCTAATCGATGAATTAATTTTAAATGATATTGATCCAGTAGTTACTATGTACCATTGGGATTTGCCGCAAAATCTACAAGATTTAGGAGGTTGGACAAATCCTTTGATAGCAGATTGGTTCGAAGAATATTCCAGAGTTTTGTATAAATATTTCGGTGATCGTGTTAAAACTTGGATAACAATAAATGAGCCCAAACAAATAGGTTTGTTTGGTTATGGTATGAAGAGATTTGCGCCCGGTATCGACGCTCATGGTGTTGGAGAGTATTTAGCAGCTAAGAATATGGTTGTTGCTCATGCTAAATCTTGGCATGTTTATGATAAAGAGTTTAGAGAAAAACAAAAAGGTATGCAATAATTAGATCATTTATGCTTCAATTATTTCGATCATTTATGAAAGCAAAATTAGTCCTAAAATTTAAAAGTCGTTTTTTAAATCAAATCGCTCGATCGCAAAATGAACTAAATTTTATTGTATTTAATTTGCTAAGAAATTATTTATCATGCAGATTAAACACCGATTAATATAAAAAAATACCTCAAAAAGGCGATAATATTATAAATTGAATTTTCATAACCGACGATAAAAAAAAAATGTTTTCAACAACAACGTAACTCACGCCTGTAACTGACAGGGATAGGCAGAGACCAGGGACCTCCGATTGGCTTGATCCCGACACATACATCTGGGTTCTTCTATGTTAAAGTATTCCTAAAAATATTTTTTTTATAAGAGAATGGGGCAAACGAGCGACTGGCTCACCGAGGTGATCTTCGACGCCCTGCGACATTTACAACACTCGAGGAACCACAAATAAGTTGCCGGCCTTTCAAATTACAATATCTTCGAAGACTGCTTACCTTTATTATTTTAGGTATCTGTGGTATAACCATAGCTACAGATTTCCGAGAAGGAGCATCATCATCACCAGAAGATATAGAGGCTGGTTTAGACGCTATAGAATTCGAAGTAGGTTTGTACGCGCATCCGATATTTTCAAAAAAAGGAGGATTTCCAGATCGTGTGAAATTGATCGTTAATGAAAGAAGTAAAGAACAAGGTTTTCCGAAAAGCAGACTACCAGAATTTACGACAGAAGAAATTGAATTTGTTAAAGGTAAGACTAACCTATGTTTTTAGTTAGGTTAGTATTTTAATTTCACTTGAGAATGGCTTTTATTTTGAATTTTTTCATCATGTTATAATATTTTACATTTTCAACTTTCATCGGCACCACCTCGATGGTTGGCATTCCACAACGACGAGGTTTTCGCGCAATTTTTTACCTCGCACGGCCGCGTTGTGGAACACTCTGTCCTCAGCGGTATTTCCAAACGGTTACGACTTAGGGGCCTTCAAGAAAAGAGCGTACTCCTCCCTCAAAGGCCGGCAACACATCTGCGGCTCCTCTGGCGTTGCAGGTGTCCGTGGGCGTCGGATCAACTATCAACTAACTCATATAAAATAAAAAAATATAAAATATAAAAAACTCAACTTCTCATATAAAAAAAAAAAAAACTCCGGACTACTATAACGAAGCTCTGTGGGTCGCTGACTCTTAACTTAGGACTTCATTAGACCGAGTTCGCGATAAAAACGAAGATTTTCTTCGGTGTAAGGCCGTTCCTATTTAAAATACTTTTAGAATATATTTCTATGTCTCAGGCACCAGCGATTTCTACGGCTTCAATCATTACTCGACCAAGTTCTACACGAGAGTTGGTTTCGAACGTGGAATGTATCAGGAACCATCCTACGATGATGATATCGGAGCTGTTGCTTCCTATTTGGATTATGAACAAGCAGTGATACCACATGTTACGGTATTTTACAATGTTGCCAGTTGTTTTTAATCAAATCTATTTTCAAGTTCTTTCCAGCGAACGCATTGCATTGTTTATTGATATACTAGCTGTGACTGCGTCTTTGTCCGCGGAGAATTAAAAAAAAAACATAGTTAATAGCCTATGTGTTTTTCCAGACTGTGTTCTACATCTATAGCTAATTTTACAAAGATCCGTTTAGCCGTTTTATAGATACCTTTAATCAAACATCCGTCCAGACATCGTATCTTTTGGATTCACAATCAAACCTTGATTTGCGAGAGTCAAGGTCCCGTTGAGCTACCTCCATAAGTGAGATAAACGTATTAGAGAGAAACCTCAATAAGCGAGACAATATTCGCGGTCCCTAGGACTCTCGCGTAACCAGTATAATATTAGCGAGGTTAAGCAGTTCTTTGTGTAGATTTCTCGTACTGAAGCTATACTTAGTGACTCTGTTTGTAATTTATTAACGACTAGGAGAAGGGAAGTTATTCACACAATTCTATTTTTTATAGGTTATCCCACAAGGTATAAGGAAAGCTTTAAAATGGGTCAAAGAATCTTACAACAATCCGCCAATTATGATAACAGAAAACGGTTACGGCACATTGGGGGGAATTAAAGATCACGATAGAATAAATTATTTCAAGAAATATATTAATTCAGTGTTAGATGCAATAGAAATAGACCAATGTAACGTAGTTTCATATACTGCTTGGAGTTTAATGGATAATTTTGAATGGGATTCTGGACTAAGGTAAAATGAAAGCGCCTGTAAAATTTTAATAGCAATATTTTAATTCTGATGAAACGCTATATTAAAAAATAACGTAAACTGTTTCAGTATTAAATTCGGCTTATTCCAAGTGGACTATGATGATGATGGAAGAAAACGAACAGCTAGAAGCTCCGCGTTATGGTATCGGAACTTATTAGCAACGAAAACAATGGATTTGGATCATATACCCGTGTTAGAAGATATAAGTTTTTGATAGTTTTTTCTTTTGTAAAGCATAAATATTTTAAACTGAAATAAATAATTCCGTTTCATTTATTTATTATTTGATCTACTGAACAAGAAGTCAGAAGACAACATAAATTATTTTGTTTAGGGATTTTTTTTTTAATCTTTTTTTTTTATATAAAATTGTTTAGGGATTATAAATTCCATTTGGAGACAAACACTACTATTAGTATATAAAAATAATATTGTTAGAAGACAGTTATTTCTGCGATATATTTTGCATAACAAATAATTTTAAAGTTAAAAAAGTATAAAGATAAAAAAAAAGTTAAATTCTATCTTTTACTCTGTGTAAATGTAAAGTCAATGTCATAAAGCCTGTTAAGTGCTCTTTGATCGACTGTCATTGTCAATTCATTTACGTCATTTGTCACAATTTGTCAGTCGAATTTTGACGTCGTTGGTAGTGGTTGTTGTCGACCCTGAGAATATTTTTAACTAAAAGTTTATAAATGATATTAAAAAATGTATATATACGAGTTACCATTTGAAGTAAACAGAGAGTTGTGTAGATTGCTTGATAATGATGAAGAATGGAAGGAATTAGCCGGTGTTCACATGAGATATTCACCATTCGACGTTAATGTGAGTATAATTTTATTTTTCGACGTAACATGGATTTTCCCTTACGCATAAGGTGAGAGAGCCATTGGGTATTCCCAAAATATAAAGTTATCATCACGTAAGCGATACATTCATGTTACGTTTATAACAAAGCTATAAAAACATTTTCCTGTGTCTAAATCTATTGATTTACAAGAAATATCTGGTATATAACTTCGTTGATAATCAAAATATAATAATTTATATCTTGAATGGTCAATTGATTACTGCGTTGAAATAGATGCTAATTACAAATATCTTACTTAATTTCTTCTGAAAACAATCTAATCTGAAAGCAAATTTACACAATCAGTTACTGCATAGTTCACTTTAGATTGTAAAAATCATAGTGGCATTGCATGTGTTAATATCCATCCATCGTAACTCTAATTTATAATACGAGCTGTAGCTCGCGACTTCGTCCGTGCGAAATTAAAAATACGCTCTTTATTCACACTTACTAAGAATTATTAGAGTGCCAGAGTGTTTGAAATAAGAGATTCCTATTATAGTAATTTGTTTTAATTATAGGTTACAACAATCAAAAGCGTTCACATTGTCCTTAGCAAGTGACAGACGAATCCAC
>QDHC01002587.1:20319-42691 GCA_013186455.1 Papilio dardanus tibullus | reverse complement strand
CCAGTGACATTTATCGATGCTCCTAGCATACCTAGGATTTTTTATCCGGCTCGAAGGACCATCATTTGTAAAATATGTTACTAGCTGTAGCCTGCAACTCTGGGCGCTAAAAAAAACATAGTAAGTAGCCTATGTGTCCATATGTTCTTCCAGACTATTTTCTACATTTCATCGAGATTCTTTGAGCCATTTCATACAAACAAACAAATATCCATCGTAAGTTTCGCCAGACATCCAATAATAGTATATTTGTCAATATTTTTAACATCCCTAAAAGAAAATCCGGCTCGAAGGACCATCATTTAATTTTTTTTCAAATAGATAATTAATATTACATTCGTTTCCCAGCATCCCTAGAGGACCGCAACATACGTGGCACTCTCCACTCCAACCCCGCTCTATGTCGCGAGATGATGTTCATAGGGCTGCAGTGCACGCACTACGACCGGCAGCAGCGCCCCGCCATGCTGCACGTGTACAAACAGCTTGATACTATGAACTTACCTGAGAATTATTATAACTGATTTACTGATTAAGTGTAATGAAGTTGAAGTATACTGAGGTTGATTGAAGTATACTGAGTTTGATTGAAGTATATTGAGGGTGTTTGAAGTATACTAATGTTGATTGAAGTATACTGAGTTTGATTGAAGTATACTGTGATTCATTAAAGTATACCGATGTTGATTTAAATATACTGAGGTTGATTGAAGTATACTGTGGTTGATTGAAATATACTGAAGATGATTGAACTGTACTGAATTTGAAGAAGTATAATGGGGAGGGTTGAAGTTGAAATACTCGTATACTGAAGAAGGTGTTATACTTGAACGGTCCGGAAAGTAGGATACTGAATAAGAACTAAATATACTGGGGGACAAGTATGGGTAGAAATAACATGCCTAACAATGCAACCAGTCAAGTAAAGTTAGATAAAATAATACTTAACTATAAATAATTGGCAGAATTGCCTCTATAATAGATCAGGGTAATTATACTAAAATTAATTGAATTATTAAATTGTAGAATTAACCCTTAAATGGACGATTTTTCACGTTTTAAAAAAATATATTTGTGTAATAGACATGAATTACTGTCTAGGAATGTATTACTGTTTAGTATGTAGTTTAAAAATATAATTGTCCATTTAAGGGTTAATACTGGTTGATTGAAAGTCGAATTTCAACTATTATTGTATCCGTGCCATTTTATTTTTCCTTTATCTGTGAAAGCAATAAAACTTGTGTGATTTAATGTATGAATAATGTATGGATGGTATAAAAATGGATGAAGTATGTTACTACATTTAATTTTACGAGTATTACTGGAGTTAAGGATAAATAAATTATGTACCATAATGACATACAAATATGTTTATGTGTTTTAAAAAGGAACGTCATTTTGTCTTCTATTAGTGCCTTGAAAGAATTATTAATATATTTACAATTTTTTATAAGTGTTTTTACATAGGTTTAATTGTAAATAAATAAAAATCGTGCCTTTATATGTAAGTAATAAATGTTGACAAATTATTGTTTTTTTTATAATTTCTTTGCAATCGGATGTAATTTGGTAAAAATAATAATACTCGAGACGATCAAAATATAGTTTTATTTTAATATTACATAACATTTTTATACATACATTTTGTGTCATCGTCTAAGATCCAAGCCAACACGGAACCTTCAAGTTTTTCAAAATAAAAAAAAACTTTTAACTGCCATGACAAGGTTCCTGAAGTTTTTATTGGAATATTTAGATGAGATTCTAATAGTCGAACCTCGATAAGTGAGAAACCTCTATAAGCGAGGGTAATTTTCAGATCCCAACGAGCTACCTTATAAACGAGAAACTCGAATTAGAGAGGAACCTCTGCAAGCGCGGTCCCTTGGACTCTCGTTTATATAGATTGACTATACTTTTTTATTATTTAAAATGTGATATGACTTTTCGCTTGAAACACTCAACTAGTTTTTTTTTAATATTTTAAATTTCACTTCAAAATATAACCTACAAATGGCTATAACAACTTGCATCATATACTTTAACCGCTTATTTACAAGAAGCAATTTTAAAACTCCAAAATGTAGTTTTTCTTTTAATTTTAACAACGCTCACAGACATCACAAACTTCAGACCATAGACAAGATTTTTTATACTAAATGCAAAAAAAGTCAAATAATAAAAAAACACAAGAATACAAACGCAGTCTTAGAACTATAAAAAGTAACAATTTGAAATAAAACATGTTTAAGAAAACAAGTATTTTCAAAACTATATTCGTGTTTTTTAATCCTACGGTTTCATTAAACCGATGTCACACTAAAAACGGCTTATCGCGAACTCGGTCCAATGAAGCCCTAGATTGAATAACTTTGACAGATAAAGTAAATTGGCGGGAAAAACAAAATGTCAATATTTGAATTTTATAACCAAAAATATTATTGCAATGCTTCAATTTTAGTATAATTTAAGATTTCTAGTATTTAGATAATATCAATTCCATTAAAATATTAGGAAAATACTTGATGAAATACTCAAAAAATATGATACAATTCAAAAACAACTTTTATTATCAAAATACATATTGATATATTCATATTTTTTTAATATTACATTTTCAAGTTCATATTTCTCATAGGAATACATTTTAATGAAAATAATTCATTCATTAGTTTTTAAATTAATAAAATTCGAAACTTTCAAATATGGCGCCCAACTGATTTCAATTTCTGACTACATTTAATCAAAAAAATACATTTACACAATTCTTTGCAACTTATGGCAACACTCATTTAAAAACTATAATAGGATTTAATAAGAAATTTAATATATATTTAGTAGATACTATACAATCATTTAAAATTGTTTTAATTAATTTCGACAACTTGGATACTGCAGGTCTCGGAGCACTTATAGATTCCCTTGCATTTTTACATTCTATACAAATAATTTCATATCCTTGTATTTTTATATCTTTCGAACCTATTCTATATATATTTTGATCATTTATTAATATACCTTTGAATCGTATTTTATCATCTGTTCGTAATAAACGCGTGTAATTACTAAAATAATGATCAAAACTTATAGATATGTCTGCGTGACGTTTTAACAAACCACCGCTCGCTTCCATTGTTAGGATTACTTCATGACTGTATCTGGGAATAGATAAAATTAATTATTTTTTTATATTATAAAGTGGCAAACGAGCAAGCGGCCTCCTAGATTCGCTGAAATAGCGAAGCGACCGCTGCCCATAGACATTGCAGATTCGTTGCCAACCCTTAATCTACGGAGGAGAAGACGCACAGAAAGAGGATAATTCCTCTTTCTGTGCACCCCCTCCCCCGTCAAGTCCACTTCCCCTTCCCATCACTTCCTCATAAGAAAATCATAGGAAGGGAAAGTGTACCAAAATTAGACCTCCGGCACCACACTCGACGAAACACAGAATCGCTTCCATTTCCACTCTCAGTTTTTTAAATGGATGCTAGCTTTATTCAAAAAAAATGTATAAAGTACTGCGATAAACGAGGACTAATAAGTCGTAAATCATACTGGAGGACACTCGGCACTAAATAAGATAGACCAGGGGTCTCATTGGACTTATGTATCATACCAGGAACAAGAACGTTTTGTATTTTGGAATAAATTTTATGAATGTGCTAGTACCAAACGTAGAAAGTACAACAGTAATAACACTGATTCTAGTTTCGGAATAAAGCGGTAAGGGTCTCCCTAAGTGTAGATATATATGGGACCTATGGCAGCATATAATCCTCAATACGATAGTATATATCTCGTATGGACAGCAAAATGAGACAAGAATTTATTTCATAAAGTTAACCAAAACTTTTTAATATTGGCAACACTCGAAAGGAAATATTTCTATTTACATTATTCAATTGTTAAATAAAAAAAATACTAGTAAGATGAGAATCTACGTTAATATTATAAATAAAAGTATTTTATATTTTTGTATGTATTGAAATAACTCCAAAGGACCGAAAAGCTGGTATTTCTACTAAAAATATTAAAGTTAAAAAATACTTACTCATTCAAATTATTCAAATGGCAAATCTTTCCGCTCTGTCTGGCAACACTCTTGACGAATTCACAACTACCCGCAGAGTCCGTGTCTCCACAGAAGTTACTATATTCTTCACCGTAATAACATTTAAAATATTCTTGCAAGAAACTCGGCAGCCATGATGAAAAATCACTAAATTGATTTTTAACATTAATCAATCTAACATCACTAATATAACCCTCCCAGTTTACGTGCGCGCCATTTAATATAGAACATCTGATCTGCGCCGCGGCCATATTTGTTTCTATCCAAGATGGCGAATTACATTGACTATAATAATCGTCCCATGTGATTTGATAATTATCTTCATAGTCATTTATAAATTCATTTTTTAATAGATTTTTGATACTCGATTTGTCGTCTCCTATTAATTCTATGAGACCGGACGGGAAGCCGTCATCTTGTATGTCACCTAATATTTGATTGCCCAAGTAAAGTAGTGTCATTACACCGATAGTTAGCTAAAACAAGAAAATCATTTAAAATACTAATAAACTCTAATACTTTGGTAAGAAAATTAATAGAACGACAGCTCTTTGAAAAACACCTTATTTTTAGATATGTGAACTAAGTTTCCAACTTAAATGGTAAGAGAAATTTAGTATTAAAACACAATTTTTCATAATTTCCAGATAAAAATCCAAATAATTTAACATTTAAAATTTTAAATTGAGAATTCATCTCTTATTTTTTAATTAAAAATAAAGAATTACATACCTGTAACGGAGTCACAAATTTCTTGGTAGCTTCCGATTTCGCTAAAACGCAAGTCACCAACAAGAGAATACCAAAACCTACCAAAATTGACATTGTATAGAACCATTTAGACAGCGTTATATACTGTAAGAACGCGAATATGGGCAAAGTGACCGTAATTACACCTAATAAGGGTAGAAATAGAAAAGAACAGACCAATGCTAAAGTGCCCCTGATCAAACCATAGGTGGTACAGCCGTGTGAACATGTTATAAACATTTGTAACCAACTTAATGTAACACAATGAGGAAGGGTATATTTAAAAAATCCTTGCCAATCACTCCTTTTAGCCATAGACAATAATATAACAGGGATTAATAAAGTAAAAAACACTCTAGAGTTCAAACAAAATTCAATACTATTCCCTAATATATAAGATGGATAATTTGATATATGTAGGTCGAGAAATCTCCAACCTTGATGTACCACAGTATCTTTTTCATATGGATATTTTGCTAACACATTTATACCGAAAGAAACTAAAGCTAAAACATCCGGATAAAGATTACCATTAGTACCGAAAGAGAATAATGTTAAAAACATAAGACAAAATGATAATACGCAAAATTCAGAGAAAGGAACCCATTGCGTCGATATAAAAGGGTATAGAAACAAATTAATAAGTAACGCTATAAAAAATTGAATAAAAGGATATAAATTATTTCTCACAAATAAATTCTCAGATTCGTCAGTTTGTAAATTACCGTCACTATATCTAAGGAATAAACCGGACCATTTACGAAAATCTATGAACTGTCTTTTTGCGAGCAACATTTTAAAAGTGCAAATAACCATTGCTATGAAACTAATATAATATAATATAAGAGGTACCAAATTAAATAAATTTTCAGTATTAGTCGATAAATATGCTACCAAAAGGAGTGATAATTCTATATTTGAGAGTCTAAATGAAAAAGAACCAAAGTAATATAATAATTTTAGATATAATACTTGTATGAAGACTATTGGATGTAAGAACGCTTGTTGGAATAATGGGATGTGGTCTAAGGCCTTAATATTGGGGTCGGTTAGTGTCAATTCATAGCTGACTAGAGGTAACTCCCCTTGACAGTAATCTACCGCCGCTGACACTAAGTTGTCAACTGTCAAGTTACGAATACGTCTGTGATCGACTTCTTCGTGATAATCTGAAATAGGTAAAAGATAATGACATTTTTAAAGTCTTAAAAGTTAAAAGGAAGGTATTTTAATAAATATCATAACTAATGCGGGTAACAGGAAAAAATCAGAGATTATTTTTTAAACTACCTACGTAGTTTAAAAAATAAATATTTTTGCATTATAGTGTAATTTTCATAACTAACACAAACTGAAATAAATGAAACCACAATATTATTTAAAAAAATCACAAATAAGCAAACGACCTGAATTCGCCAAATTGGCGAAGTGGCCGCTCATGAACATCCATTCTAGATGCAAATGTTTCTTACCCTATGTCTTCATTAGACTAAAATCGCGATTTAAACGAAGATTTTGCATCGGCTTAAATTCGTTTTTATCGCAAACTCGGTCTAATGCAGCCGCAGGATGTACATGTGTTTTAAAAGTGAAAACATATAGTAATAATCTATACCAATATAAACAGAGAAACATTGTATTTTTGTATGTATTGAAATAACTCAAGAACTACTGGGCCGATTTCAAAAATTCTTTCATCATTAGAAAGCTACATTATCCCCGAGTAACATAGGCTATATTATTTAATTCCACGCGGACGAAGTCGCGCACAACAGCTTATAGTAATAAATAACGTACCTTCATCCGGGTGTGTTGTCCTTATAGTTCCATTAACATGTATTTGGTCTCCAGCTTCGAATAATGAAGGTTCTAAAGCTTGTTCTCCGTCTAACGGAAGACTTTCCTCTAAAAAAACATCAATATCTTCAAAACTAATCAACTACAATGCATAATTAGCTCTCGAGGTTACCGCCATGTCGCGTATGAAATCGACTACCATTTTTTATATTATAAAGTGGCAAACGGGTAAACGGCTACCTGGATTCGCTGAAATAGCGAAGCGACTGCTGCCCATAGACATTTGCAATTGCAGATGCGTTGCCCACCCTTTATCTACAGAGGAGACGCACAGCAAGAGGATAATTCCTCTTCGTATGCGTCTCCTCTCCTGTCAAATCCAATTCCCTTCCCATAATTTCCTCATAAGAAAAGGATAGGAAGGGAAAGTGGAGTACAATTAGTCCTCCGGTACCATACTATATAGACTGTAGAGGGAATAGCTTTCATTTGCCGTCTGTCTTCTGTGTGTGTGTGGTATGTCACCGGGCGCGCCGGACAATTCGTACGACGATGTTAAAGCGGGCTCTACCACTATGACTATCCTCCGAAGCTTAAATACTATTTTTTTAGCACTTCAACGGAATATCATCCGACATATACATAAACTAATGTTTGCATTTTGTCTTGCTCTTAAATTACTTGTAAGCTGCAGGTCCCGAGTTCGAACCCCGCTATTCACCAATGTGTTTTTCATATGTACATATTTACCAGACGCTCTTACGGTGAAGGAAAACATCGTGATGTCTGCACATATCGGCGAAGATTTTCAAAGATATGTGTATTCACGCAAAATACGCGCTAGTTGTGCAGTGAAGGAAAATGGAGCCCATCATGGGTCGAACCTTACCTTATCTTTAAAACAGAGGTTTGTTCCCTAAAAATGTTATTGGAAATAGGTTACCTTGTATATCTTCATCTGCAGTATCACTATCTTCATCCTTCTGCAGCGTGGTCGTGCAGATCTCGCGAATGCGGCGCTCCAGCTGCGCCGTAGTTATATACTGCTCACCGTTTGATAGACTGCAATGTTACCACTAGCTGTCACTCGACTCCGCGCGCATTTAAAAACTTAAGCCAACAAAATGACGAAAAAAGAAGTGTCTATTTAAGAATTTGTTAATATAGTGATGTCAACAAGTCAGTAAACATCTATACTAAAAAAACTTAAGCTCGCATTCACACGGGCGCCTTTTCAATCAATAGCGTTGCTAACAAATGCATTTACGTGTATTTGATCACACGGTGCGTTTCGTTTTGAGTGC
The DNA here is from genome assembly GCA_013186455.1 of Papilio dardanus tibullus. NCBI lineage: Eukaryota > Metazoa > Arthropoda > Insecta > Lepidoptera > Papilionidae > Papilio > Papilio dardanus. Next base: position 34,762 of record QDHC01002587.1, on the reverse strand, counting down.
TGGAGGATCGAAATGTTTTTTTTTTTATAAGAGAAGAGGGTAAACGAGCGGCTGGATCATCGAGGTGATCTTCGACGCCCTGAGACATTTGCAACACTCGAGAAACCGCAAATGCCTTGCCGGCCTTTAAGGAATAGATAGGCTCGCTTCTTGAAGGACCATAAGTCGTAGCGGTTTGGAAATACCGCCGAGGACAGAACATTCCACAACGCACCTGTGCGGAGCAGAAAGACTTGATTTTACAATGTTCGTATTTATGAAAGCGTTAAAGCGCCAACGCCGAAGTTAAAAAACGACCCTGTGAATGCAGGCTATGACGCAATACAGTCCAACCTGAATAAGTGATGGTAATTTGATAGTCCCGACGAGCTATGTCCAAAAAAGCTACAGTCATATCGCGGTCTCTTGGACTCTTCCTTATGCAAGTTCGATTCTATTAATATTACTCACCTAGCAAAGAGATCTCTGGCAGCTTTGCGCGCGACTATCTCCTGGCGGCTTGCGGCGAGACACGACTTGGCTCGCACGATCGCCGCGCTCTCTTCGTCTATCACCCCACTGCGTATACACCTGCATCAACACCAACATCGAATTCTTTACCCCAGTTCACATCTATACTAATATTATAAAGAGAGAAACTTTGTATATTTGTTTGTATTGAAATAACTCAATAACAGGGCCGATTTCAAGAATTCTTTCACTCATAGAAAGCTATATTACCCCCGAGTAACATAGGCTATATTATTTAATTCTGGGGACGAAGTCGCACACAACAGCTAATCAATGTGTAAGGTTACAGATTTGGGAGCAAAACCTTGGTAGGACCGAAAATTCGTTTAAGCTGGCTACAGACGTTTAGTTCTTTAGTGCACAAGTCAATTTGAACTGTACAGTCGAACTGTAGTTAAAACTGAGCGTCTCTAGCCGGTTTTTAAGGTTATGTGAAATATGTGTAATAAATATAAAATACAAGAAAAATCTTGATTACACTTAGTGCCAATTGAAAGCCGAAAATAGGTAAACAGAGGCACGTTTTATCCCATAAATGCCTTTACGATATTTGTCATTTTTTATTGTTTTGTGAAACTCATGAGAAAGTGTTTTGCTTCGATTACACATACATCCCGTGTTGACTTATCCGTTTTTTTTTACATTTAAAGCTATGTTATTTTTATAATAATAAATAATTAAGGCCTGCATCTCCGTCTCGGCACAAAAAAAATATAGTAGCCTATGTTTTCTTCCAGACAGTGTTCTGAAACTACACCAAGATCCATTTATCCATTCGGAAATTCCTCCAAACAAACATTCATACATCCATCGTAACTTTCACATTTAGTAGTAATATAGTTCGACCCATGTTGGGCTCCATTTTCCGCAACTCCACGACCAGCGTGTTTTTTGTATGACTTCACACATATCTTTGAATTTCTTCGCCGATATGTGCAGACAATACGATGTTTTCCTTCACCGTAAGAGCGTAGGGTAAATATGTACATATGAAAATCAAAATTACTCAGAAGACTAGCTAAAAGCGGTGCGTTCAGAGGATTCTGAAGTACTACAATCAAGTTAATACTAGATTTGGTTGATTGTATAATTTTCTAACTAAAAAATCTAATATCTTTACATTCTTAGTATAAAATAGTTTTTTTTTTAATTAATAACACATCTAAAAGTGTATTGAAATTACTAAACCAAAGCGTAACAATAATTAAAATGTATCACAAAAATGTAAACATTATGGCATGTAAACATTTTAACTTACATAAGTCTATGTAATTCGAGTCTAACTCTCTCCCATTTTATTTTCCAATCCTCAAATTCTGGTATATCATACATTGGCATTTTTAAAACACAAATATAAACTACACACAAAAATCACACGAGATTCAAAACACCAGTAAATTAGACGCACTTATGTTTAAAAAGTATGAAATAAAACTTATAAGACTATTCTTAGTTATTTGGACGTCTTAATTCAATGTAGTTTATATAAATTGATTATGTTATGTGTTTGTAAGTCGAGCCCTTGTCGACAAATGGTGTAAACGCATCGGAACGCAATGTTTAATGTTTACGTACAAACGGAATGACAATATTTCAACAATAAGAGTTACCTCATATCGAGTCGTAATTCACGTACGCCTTATTTAAAAAAAAAACTTGATTTTTTTACTCTTACGCAATTTCGCGAAAATAAACGCATCCAAAATGACGTTTAAATATTTTTTTATTAATTAATTAATGGCTTTAATTAAACTTACCAAGAAGGTCAATAAAGTCATAGAGGCCAGGATTTTTATATTCTTGATTATGCTATATGTTTTTATAAGTCTACAAAATTCTAATACAGTCAAACCTGCATAAGCGAGAAACCTCTACGAGTCATTCTTTAGTCCCGACGAGTTGACTTTTAAAAACATATAGCGTAATCAAGAATATAAAAATCCTAGCCTCTATGACTTTAATCAATAAACGTCAGGTTTTGACGATTTACACATTGCTCGAGGCGCTGGCAGTCGATGAACTAATCATCATCATCACCAGCTCAGTATACGTCCCCGCTCTTGGTACTCGGAGCCTACCGTAATGTGACTAGGCCATAGTCAGCGCTGGCCTAATGCGGGTCGATTTCACACATATCTATGAATACCTTCGCCGATAGGTGCAGACATCACGATGTTTACCTTCAGCATAAGAGCGTCGGGTAAATATGTACATATGAAATTCAAAAATTGAAAAACACATTGATACATGGCGGGATTCGAACTCAGGACCTGTACATTACAAGTCAAGTAACCCCTGAGCCACCGACGCGTTGATCTAATCACTTAGTGATAAAAGGGTTTTAAATCTTACCGTCTCAACATTCTCCTAGCCTCCGGATGTGCTTGTTCCGTCGCGCAGATCAGCCATTCCAACGCCTGTTTGAAGTTCGATATTTTATCTGCCTCCAGTTCTGATAATAAGGAATTATTATAACTATATAGTCATCATTAAAATGTTTTATGCAGAAATCTATAAGTAGCTTCATCAACTTCATTCATGTGACTCCAAATGTCATGTCCGACATGTGGACGGAACTCCACGAGATTGTATTGCGTGAGTCGCTAAAACCAGCTAGAAGCTCAGTTATAACTGTACAGTTCGACTGCGCATTTAAAACTTACGTGTGTAAGCACAACTGAGAACACACGTCAATTTCAACTGCACCATTGAACTGTATAGTTCTCAGTTTTGCTTACACACATCAGTTTTAACTGCGCAGTCGAAATGTACAGTTAAAACTAAACGTTTGTAGCCCGCTTTATACTAGAACCGCATATTTGACTAGCCTATATATGGGCTCACAGTTCGTAGTTTTGACAAAATCGCTAGATGGCGCTATTATAAAAACTTAATGTTTAAATTTCCACAGATGGCGCTGTTATTAATTTTCTTTATATTAAACCCATTTTTTTAAAATTGGAACTCACTAGATGGGGCTGTAATTTATTTTCTCCATTTATTCAAATAAAAGTTTATAATTTTGTATGTATATAATTCAATAACTGCGCCGATTTCACAAATTCTTTCACCATTAGAAAGCTACATTATCCCCGAGTAACATAGGCCATATTTTTAATTCATTTGTATAAAATAATTACCACATTTTTCTTCTAAAAGTTGCTTTGCAAGAACTACTTGTGATTCTGCACACCCATCCTCCGCTAGCTGGTTCCTGAGACGTCTCAATGAACCTTGTGGGCCATCTGGAAATAAGACATTTTCTCAAAAGTAGACAATCATACATACCAACTTATATCTTTTTTATTTTAATATTACAAAGTAGCAAACACTGCAAGTGGCCACCGGAATTCATTGAAAAATCCAAAGCGACATCTGCCCATTGACATCTGCAATTGAAGATGCATTGCCTACCCTTAATTTACAGAGGAGAAGGTGCAGATGAGGATAATACCTCTACCTATACATTCCCTCCCCAGCCAATCCACTTCCCCTTCCCATCATTTCCTTCTAAGGAAATGCTAGGATGAGAAAGTGGACTAAAATTAGACCACACTCGTTGGAAGAAACACAGAATATAGTGAGTTTTTTTTACTATTTAAATATAATGAAACTCAATACATTATTATCACCATAGACCATTTCATAGTGTTAATAACCTATTCATATTTTACTAAGTAATTGGCTGTTACTATGGAGATTGTGAAAAATATTCTAAAAGTTACTGGCCGCTAAGATTTTTTAATAATTTTAATTTGTATAGTCTATGTCTATTAACTTAATATTTCGAATCGTAAAAAAAAAGTACGAAGAAACTTAGTACTAAAATATTAAGAACTTAACATGTATAAAATTGATTTTATTTACATTATTCAAGAGTTATGTAAAATATTTAAACAAGACACAATAAAAAAATGGTTTTTCTTATTGGAAATTGTGGAAAATAAAACAGATGTTAAAAGCTGACTGAAGAATTCCCACAAAACATTAAATATGACAAGGTCGACATGAATTTCGAGTTTTTTAACTACGTGGTAATTTTACATGTAATTTATTAGTAAACCTAACAAATCATTAGATTTAAAATGTGTATTAATTTGTATAGATTAAAATGTATGTTTAACTTTTTAAGGTAAGTTAGTATTGTGAAATAGACAATATTTATACTTACCATGAAGGTTCCACCTCTTTCTTCCAACAGGCATGACCTTTCCTCGGATACAGTATTATTATACTAATATTAAAAGACAGTAACAAGGAAAGAATTTATAAACAATCAACAAATATTTATTTTTATTTGCATTTGCAATTCGCAATAACTTTATTTTGACAGTTACTTGATCGTTGAGCACAGGCAATAAGCTGTGCGTTCAAAACTATAAAACTTAAATGTAAATCTTTTTACCACTTGAATTTTAATTTATGTGTGTTTTAAGATAGTAATATGTTTAAAATTAAAAATTAAGAATCAAATATTAGATCTACTTTCTGCCTACACACTTATTGACTCAGTCAAAATTAACGTGGGCGAACATAATAATGTTATCTACCCACGTCCGAAAAACAAAATTGTCGTCAGCCAGTCTATTTAAGTTCCAAGGACAAAATTTAAATTTAGAATTTAACTTAGCATGGGGGAAATTAAAAATAAGAAAAAAACATTTGAAGAAAGTTAAATGCCATTCCTAGCAACTCGATTCAATAACGTTTAATTTAATCTTAAACTTGAATCGAGTAAATTAGTAACGAGGAAGAAGTTAACGCTATTTTAATAGCTACATGTTGGCAATCACTAGTTATTGTTATTGATCAAGATATTTTTTTAATCTGTATAGTATAGTATATAAAAACACGAAACTCACATTGACTTGTTTGATCACTTTTTCTATTAAAAAATTGAATTTTTCTTCATTTTTAAGTGAAAAAGTACTGTAAAATATTGAATCCTTGTGCTAAAGTGTAGTTATGATATTTATAAAATGCTAACTCCAAAGTTTAAGTTGTCACAAGATGAGAACCACATATATATAATCGTGCATGCGCCGTACACCAATATCGGTGAAACAGAAATCGATGTGGATGGGGAAAACTTCCTGTTCGTGTCGAGTCCTTACTTCCTCCGGCTCCGCCTTCCGGGAAGGATAGTTGAAGGCGATAATGCTAAAGGCACTTACACTTGTGACTCTGGCGACTTTAACCTCACCTTTGATAAAGAAAACCCTGGAGAATACTTCGAACATCTAGATATGATCACAAGCTTACTGGCTCCGCGTGAAATACCAGATATTAATCCTGATTTAGTAGAAATGTTGGAGGAAAGTGGTATCACTGGTGAGGAGGAGGGTGCGGCTTGCAGTAAAAGCGATAAGGGCGCTGAAAGTGACGATGATACTACTAATTATGCTTATGGTTTCGGTAATAAGATCTGTGTGGAGTTCGGAAAAGCGTCGCGCGAGTTTCCGCACGTTTTTGAATTAAAGCAGCCCGATCGAGTCGCGATCGCGGATAGGAACGATCAGCGTATCAAATACGAAAATCGCAAGTTTTCAAACGATCATTATTTAGCTGATTTCTTCGAGGAGGAACTTCTGGAACCCTACATCAATTATGTGGTGTTCTGGAGCAAAGAAGATTTCAAAGCTGAAAGCGTTGAGTTCACGGAGGATGAAATTTCATTACTCAAAGATTTACCAAACAAGAGTTACCTGTTGAGCAAAACTGAACATACACAAGTGATGCTCGGGCTGGTCGATATCTTGTATGCCTACTGCTACGAAAAACGTACCACACATAATGATACATCTGTTGAATCCAGTTGGACTATCAACAAGCTCTCCGCAACTCTCAGCTGGTTTTGTGTATTCAAAGAAACAAAAGAAGTATTAATTGCAGGCTACAGACGGGCTCTAGTCTACCCGATATTTAGAAACTTTGATGTATGCAGAAATGTACATGATGATGTGATATCATTGTTCAGAAAAGGCAAGAAGTTTGTTATTAAATGCCTCATAGAAATCTACAGAATGTTCAATTCGGCGAACCATGCTAGGTACATACTCAACCAACTGTATATTAAAGATTATTTGATTTTCGTTCAGAAATGTAGGCAAGAAGAGCTGGACGAGTTGTGTAACAACTTAGCAGATATTGATATAGAGAAAAAAGATCTCGGATTTGACTTGGATGAACTGGAAGCGGCAGCTAAATTGGTAGAGAGAGAGGAGGCAGTGGTATACCAGAATGAATTGGCACATGAACTAGCGGGGATCGCACTGATACCAGGGTTGAAGAAGCCACCAAAGATTGATATAAAAGATCTCATTGGTGATGGTGATAATAGCAGCTCTTACACTGATGATACCAGTAGCGACTCATCATCATCAAGTGATTCGAGTGAATCACTCGATTCCGATGATGATCCCTCCTGATATAACAGCTTCCAGGGTTTCAGTGGACAAGGCTTGTAAAGTCTTACCACTCGACCCTGGAATGCTTTGGAACGGCTACATTGATTGCAAAGGAAATAGATTTCCATTGGTGTGGTAGACGAGATGTGTGACAAATATGGACACTATAGTGTATACCCTGACGCAGAATATAAAAATCCAGCTTAGGGGCACTTTAATGGCTCTTTACTGGCTAGATTTATATATCTCTGGTCAAGTTCTAGAAGATTCTAATATGAGGCTTATAATCCTATGTACCCCCATCCATTGCAAAGTTTTAGATTCTAAAAAAAAAAGTTTCAAACATTCTTAATATACATTCATATTTATTAATGTGTTATCTTTTGTGTCTATTTATGGAATTAAAATAACATGTAGCATGCTTTGAGAACATAACATATAGCTTAATATTCCAAAAAATATGCAAAATACATATTAAAAAAAAATTAAATGTAATAGTTGTTATATTCATATAAATCTAAATGTTCAATTCAATCTCTAAATGTGTAGTAAATACAATTTGATGTTAAGAAATAGTCAATAAATATTTAACCACTTCAAAACTGCTAGAAAAATAGCATTTATCGCTTACGTTATTTAATATGCTATATTTATGGTTATAAAAGCTGCTACAGTTATAGCTATTTTGTAGATCTTCCGCTATAAATGTCTATAGATAATAAAAAACTGCAACATATATTTATTATACTGTTTAATCAATACATAACTGTATGTAATACATTTAATTCTAAATCACCGTTTAAATAAATGTTAGAATCGAATATTTTGTTTTAATTTTAATCTAATCATCATGCCAAATATTTCTTAATAGACCAAGATTCCGTGATTGGCAGACCTTTAGCTCACCTGTTTGTCAGCAGAAAGCCTTTAAACTAATAAAGGCTTTAAAGTGAGGGAGTCTAAAAACATTAAGAATTATACGATACGAAAGTCATTTCTGACTGATTTATATAATTTATACTTGGCATATCGTTATCTAAATTAGGGCGTTCTGTTGATAAAATACAAGACAATGGCTGGCTTTTGTAAAATTTAAATGTACCGACCCTAGCAAACAAATCTGTAAAGTTATCTAATTTTAATTTCTTTTATCTATTTCATATAACATTAATTTTGCAAAAGATTTTTATCAGTTTATCGGAATCTTCACCTACCCTCCTATGTTCCAGCAAAAATAATTTTGAACAAGGAAAATTAATTGCATCCAGAAGCATCATTCCGTGTTACGACCACACCCATCGTACATCAAAATCAATACTAGCCGTGCTAATACTAGATTTATCTGTGTTTCGCAATATGGCGGCAGCGATGGCGGAGTCTGGGATGTATTGATTTTGAGTGCCCATAAATAGATTTTATACCTATGTAGGTGATGTATAAAAGTACTCACAGGGTCGGCGTTAGGATGCGCCGCGTAGGGACCAACGCCCAGAGCGCATAGGTCTAGAAATTATCAATATTATAATATTATCATGACAAGATTACCTCAAAATGCTAAAAATGGGAGTCGTCCATATTCCACTAAAACCGTTTTTGAGTAATTAATATTTTTAGTATGCGTTATTGGCGCAGCTTCACTTATTATACAGGTCCCGGTTCGATTCCCGTTATATACCAATGTATAATTATAATTTTATACGTTTTTACGGTGTAGAAAAACAACTTGATGTCTGCACGTATCTGATTTGATATTCAGACCTGTGTGAAACCCCGAATGGGCCAGTTTTGTTCACAAAAATTTAGGGGCTTAGGGCTCCAAGCCCCGAGAGTGGGAAATATATTACCTTTATGCAAAAGATCAAATGCACTTAGCAGTTTTTAAAACAATAAATTCATACTACATTTAAAAGGATTTTGAAGAGAAAAGTAAACACATTGTGTTTTTAAATTTCATTTATTCATACTATTTAAAATATTTCGAGAATTTTACATTCGTATGCTTAAACTTAATATGAATCATACTAATAAATACATTGTTACTTTTTAAATTATAAAAACAACCAAACCAAATCTACATGATAATAACCCAATTAATAATCTAATAAACAATTCTTCATATCTTTTTTAACAATGCCAATATGAAAAGTACAAAGTTAAAATAAACTGATATATTCTATCCTTCCCTTTTTACATCCTTTATTTGAATTACACCAAATTTTTTACATTTCTAAACTAATAAATAAAAAACATTAGTTGGCTTTTTTGAAATATTCCTTACTCTCAGTTGGACTTGGTTTTATAGTTGCCGCGTTTGTTTCTGGATTCCAATTTGCTGGACATACTGTAAAATAAAAATTAAAAAACTGTTAATCAATACTTATATAAGTAAGTTATTAACTATAAACAAGTTAATAACTAGTTTTCAGTTTGCAATAGCCGGTTAAAAAGAAACTGGCATTTACAAAAACGGTTAATAACATAAAAATAACAGTTGGTAGCTGTTAAAAATAGCAGTTGTAAATGACCAACAAAGTTATTAATTAAACTGTTATCAACTGTTAATCAATTAACAGTATTTAACTTGTTTAATTGCTCAACACTATTTTGACAAAATAAACAAAAAATGATGAAATTTGTCATTTCTTGGTTTACATAATTTTCGCTATTAAAAAAAAAGATAATTGATTTTAATTTTTAATAACTAGCTGTTCGCCACTTCGTCTGCGTGGTGTTAAAAATATAGCCTATGTTACTCGGGGATAATGTATCTTTCTAATTGTGAAAGAATTTGGAATCGTTAAAGTAGTTGAATTATTTCAATACATACAAAAATACAAAGTTTTTCTCGTTATAATATTAGTATAGATTACCTTCTCCATATTTATCAGCGAATTGGAAGGCTTTGACTAATCTTAGAGTCTCATCCACTGACCTGCCGACCGGCAGATCATTTACTGACATATGTCTTAGTACACCTTTACCATCAATCAGGAACAAACCTTTTGGAATTAAATTAATTTTAAATTAATAAATAATCTATGAATTAGTATAATTCAATTATAATAATATACAGGTTGTTATTATTCTTTGGCTCCAGCAAAAAAAGAGCTAAAAAAAGAGGTATGCTTAAAAACATTTCTTTATAAAATACAGTCACACCTGGATAAGTGAGACACCTCTATAAGCGAGAATCGTTCTATGGTCCCGACGAGCTACCTGCATATGCGAGAAAGTCGGATTATTGGATTATTGCTTATCCAAGTTCGAGTGTAAATAAAACATTTTGTTTTTAAAAGCTAGGATTAGTTTAAAATAACAAAAAACGAATTTTTGGATTCAACTAGTAAGACCAAGGATAAGAAAATATTTTTTTTTATTTAAAACTGCTTCTATGGTTCGTAATGAAACTAAATAAATTATAAATATATTAGTGCTTGTTAATTCTCACCTCGTAACGCAAAACCTTCATCCAATAACACTTCATAGTCTTTTGAGATTTGTTTCTTGTAATCAGCTAACAGAGGTATTTCTAGTTTACCTAATCCACCGTCCTAAAACACAGCAATTTAATTAAGCTGCCAGTGCCTTAAACAATGGAGTTTCTAGCCATCATGGGGGTTTAAACCATGTATGAGGTCTAGAAGGGAACGGCATTGTTACAATTGTTAACTGTTTTATACATAAATAAAGTCAAATAAATAAACATATGTAAGAAAAAACACAAATCACTGTCAAATATGAAAACATTTTTGCGTACACAGAACAGAGGATGTACGGAAAATTTGTACCTTCCATTCTTAAAAGAAAAGAGTGGGTAGCGAAAACAAACCAAAATTATTATTAACCCCTATCTTGTATGGTTTTGGTGCACCAACCTAGCTCGATAACCATGGCAATTGCTTTGAAAACTTTATCTCTGTCAAATAAATATTAATTATCACTACATAGTATAAAACAAAGTCGCTTTCTCTGTCCCTATATCCTTATTTATGCTTAAATCTTTAAAACTACGAAACGGATTTCGATGCGGTTTTTTTTATACATAGGTTGATTGAAGAGGAACGTTTGTATAACTAGGGATCGGCCCCGGCTTCACACGGATGCAATTATTATTAGTCTGGCTGTTATAAACATTCACAGTTTTTCTGTATTGTATATAATATCAGCTTTGTAGCCGTGTGAAGTCGGGACAGGTCGCTAGTATTAATATAAGAATTACTTACCTTCCTCGGTGTATTAGTCCAAGCTAAATGACTGAACTCGGAATCAGTTGAAACTCCAATAACCTGACATTCTATTTTGTCAAACTCTGAGCTTCTTTCACTGAACGCAATTAGTTCAGTTGGACAGACAAAAGTACTGCAAAAAAGATTTATATAACTTAATGCTGCCCACAGCATCATCCAAAACGAAATTTGCAAAAATCTTAGTCTAAGAATACATCATCATCATCACCAGCTTACTATACGTCTCCACCGAGGGGCTCGGAGCCTACACTAAGGGTTGTGACTAGGCCAGAGTCAACCACATTGGCCAAGTGCGGGTTGACTTCACACATATCTTTGAATTTCTTCACCGATATGTGCAGACATCACAATGTTTTCCTTCACCATAAGGGTTTATATGTACATATGAAATTCGAAAATAGAAAAACACATTGGTAGATAGCGGGGTTCAAACTCGGGACCTTCAGATTACAAGTCAAGAGCTAAAGCCCTGAGACACTGATACTCTCGATGCATAAGAATATATGCTACTAAGTTTTTTATTTAATTGTGATCCATTGAGCCATACTAGAGATACCCGCAGACATCTATCCAAGCTTTTGCAAAGGGTGTAATTATTTTTATCTAGTTTGTGTGAAAAACTTACAAATCCAAAGGATAGAATAAGAGGATCAAATATTTTCCAGAATAATCAGCAAGTTTAACTTCTTTAAACTCTCCATTTACAACCGCTGTGCCCTTAAAGTCGGGAGCTGGTTTTTGAATTCTCGGTGTAAAAACTGCACTTGCTGAAATAAACAGATTTTAAGTAATGTAATAATAATATATGGTAAATAGTTGTAACGGTACATGGACTAATAGCGAAGAGCTTCAACCAACATCTTAAGAAGCTCTCGCTCAACAGTTGGATTAAAGGCCCAATACGAAAGGCAGTTATTTTGGAGACCAAACATATTGAGGAGGTTCCTTTCTGTGCAGCTCTGACCACTGGTTGCTTTAGTCATCGGATTCCGTAGCTGGTGGTGCACTATTTTTTATATAATATGTTGAAATTTTTTAATTGAAATGTATTATATAATAAATATGTAAATAAAGATATATGAAATGAAAATATATAGTAATATATTCTTATAGTAATTATAAGAAAGGCTTAAGTAACATTTTATTTAAAAGTTTTTGTGCATCATCCATATTTTTTAAGATCAAATTGTTATTTTTTCTTTTAAAATAAAATCTTTTTTCAAATGAAACTATGGAAACGAATTTATTACAAGTTTTTTATAATTTTTTATGTATATTAACAACTTTACAGCCTTGATTTCAATTCTTCGCATAATTATGTTTTCTTGATGTTACATGTTTTTTTTTATTTAAAGCATTTGTTTCATATAGGACACTTCTAGGTTACAAGAATCTATGTCTTTAGTCTAAGAATCTATATAAATCTATGTTAGATTTTGGTAAAACCTTTTTTTAATTAGTATGGAAAAAGAGGTTATGTTACAATTTTATTATGATTTTTAAACTTTAATTTAATAATCATTATCAGTGACCTTTAAGGTCTAAACTTTATAATATTGATAATTTTATAACTCAATGTCATTTTGTTTTGTTTTAATCAAATAATGTAAATTATTCCAAGTGTAAATGATTATATAATCTACTTACTTGTGGAGAAATTCGTTTTCTTTATTACTGAAAGTCCAGGTGCGAGAACCTTAAAGAGAAGATAAATATAATATAATTAAAATATACTTCTACTGATACATCTAAAAGAAAAAATAAAACGTTCTTACCCTTCGCAATGATTGTTTGATGAAAAACGACATTTTTAAATTCTTTTGAGTTCTTTTTTATAATCCGAGAGGCTATATTCAGTAATAATTATAGAACTTTCTCGTAAAGTAAGAACAACCGCAATAATATATTTCAGGTTTCGAGTCAAATTATTTGACACTTCACGTTATCAGTTGTCATTTTAACAGCTGACACTGGCTGACACTTCACTTTTTTTGGTTTTCCTTTTTCCCATGGCAATTTACAAGTAAAGCAAAGGGAAAAAAAAATATTTCGGCTAAATAAATGCAAGGTTAAAAGCAAGCAAAATAAAAGCAAGGTTATTATTGCTGTTTTATAAAATGTATTTAAAAAAAAAACAGATTTTTAGTTGATAATTTTGTCAACGATAAGTTTATGAAATTAAACCGTTATAACGAAGTTGTAACCAGTTAATAACGATTAGTTATGAATAAATAAAATCGATTCTGGAAAGAATACTGTTTTTATTAATAGTTGTGTTTCCGGATTTTCTAAACTTGTTTTCAACATTATTTTAACTTAGTTTATTTTAAAACTAAAAGGAAAATCGGAGTAAAATCGACTATTTTCATAATACAAAAAAGTTATTTGTTCAGAGGTGCAAAGAGGGAGGGAAGCTGTATCCCATTTCATCATAAATCAATATTAAAAATCTCATTGCGCAAGTCTGTCTAGATGCCTGTGTTCCTAAATGTAATGTATAGGTTCTACCATCGTTCTTTGAAACAAAGTCTTTTAATTATGTTCTAAATAAATGAAACATAGAGTTTAAAATAAAGTGCATAAGTGTTACATATTTGAAATAAAACAATAGTGATATACATTTCTGAATATGGACAAAATAAAAATAATAAACAATTTTCTATTTATTAAATTATTTGTCTCATTAGTCGTTAGCTTAGTAGCTTGTGATATATGTTTATTATATAAATTAATTATGTTACGAGTATATTTGAATTGTATGTGTCGTTGGGACAGTAGCGGAGTAAGGCCTTATACGCACCAGGATAGTATTTTGACTAAAATTATTGACAAAATTACTTGCTACTCGACTGAGTAGCAAGGAATTGTGTTACCATGTGTCCGAACAGCAACATTTTAGTAGAGTAGATTAGTAAATCCTTTGTTCGGATACTTGCTACTTGCTACTCGACTAAAATACTATCCTGGTGCGAACAAGAATTAAGTGCTAAAGGTGTGGGCGAGTTATTTTTTACGAGGGCCCAAAGTCGCGAACAACTAATATTTAAAAAAAATTATAGTAACATACAATTTTATACCGCGTAAAAGATATAACTTCTACGTTTCTTTATATTGCAAACACGCGAGAAAAACTGTTTACTGCACCCTTTATTAACGCTACAGAACTGCTAATTGTTAAAATATTGACAGTTTGTCGGTGTTTTTGTGGGCGCTAATCTCAGAAACTGCTTAACCGATTCATATTTGGTTTTCATTGTTTAATTGTTATAAATGTCACTT
>QDHC01002587.1:644-13564 GCA_013186455.1 Papilio dardanus tibullus | reverse complement strand
GAAACCAATTAATAGTTTATTAGCGTCCATACCGTTGTATGTCCATGTCGTAGGTCCGTGGAGGTTTTATATATTTTCAGACAGAACCAAACGATAGCAGAGCCTCTCTCAGGTAAGACATCCTTAATTAATTTTCATGAAAAAAAAATTAAAAAAATGTTTTAAATATTTTACTTATTTTTTCAGCTAGACGAGAATTACAACGATAAGTTTAGCGTGAATTTTCATATTTGGATGTAAAAGGAATTTTGTTAATTTTATTTCTTCTAGGATAAATCGCTTTTTAAAATCCATCTCCCTCTCTCTCTCTTATTGTCTCTCTTCTTTGTATGTTATGTTATACTTGTTTCCCATTTTGATAGACAGTCACAATTACAAATAGAGGTGAAGAGAAAGGGGCAAAAAGCACGGGAAAAACCGAGGTGAACATTGGCGCCCAAGGACATCAATACCAGAGGAACCGCAGATGCGTTGCTCGCCTTTGAGTTGATACCCTCGCTTCTTGGACCCTAAGTCTTAGCTTGGAAATACCGCCGAGGACACACGATTCCACGACGCGGCTGTTCGATGCAGAAAGTGTCGAAAACCGTTGACTATTTTTCATAGAATTAGGCTCCTTTATGAAAAAAACGATCATAGGGCATGAAATTAGAATGGATAAAGAGAAAATTAAAAATGTGATTCATTCTTGTGTACTTAGTTGCTTTAATGTTCATTTGCTTAGTTAAAGCTACTTAAAAATGTAACTTAGTTATAGTACAATAGCAAGGGCAAATTGCCCATCTATTTTTATATAAAATGTTTAATTTTTTAAAATATATTATGGATTAATAATAAAAGATGCAATAGATATCAGACTATCATTAAAAGAAGGGTCAATGATTAAAATTGTTAATTTCATAAGATATGATAAAGATCACAGTATTTGTAATGTGTGTAATAAATGTTTTATTGTAAGTGATTTTGTTTTATTGCAAGTGTAAACTATTTTCTTAAAATATTAAAAATCCAAAAAAAAATCCTTTGCAAAACCATCGTTGAGTTAATATAGCCAGATAATACAATAACTATATAGCCTAAAATACTTTTTCTGGTGTTAAAATTAATTTGATCTTTGTTTATTCTATAGAAACGGGGATGTCTTCCCTTTCCATGCCACCCCTGCTCCTCCAATCTACATCCCCTTCCAAGCAGTTTTTAAAAAATGAAGTGAGGATAGAAAAAATATGCTGTCTTCTCTATGGTCGAGGAATTTTACTGGCCTGTGGCCAATACGCCCAACTGTGGTCTTCGTTTTTCTAAGTAAATAAAACTGCATATTAATTATTTTTTAATCTTTATTCAACATCATTGTAATATAACTTACAGTAATTAACAATTATTTCACGGAATCAGCCCCAAGGGCAATGGAGTGAACATCTAACACTAGTTGGGGTTATATGAAAAACTTGGACATTTTTAAACGTTAACTAACTTCATAACCATAGACTAAATTATAGCTTTTCAAAATATCGCAAAAAGTAAACATTTAAAACCTATATTTTTAATAGTAAAATGACTTGCAGCTAAAATTTTAATTTAAAAAGATAATAGATAAATAAAAACCTCACAATTGATTGCTTTTTTTTAAATAAACAATTTGTGAAGAGATTTTGTCTTAAACAAAATGTTGAGGTTATAAATCTACATTAATCTGTTATATTGTAGCCGTAGTTATCAGTTAATTAACGTTCAAAGTATATTTGGAACAATAGTATAATCAGATATTCTACAAATCATCTAATAGCTTCATAGAAACATTTTTAACACAGTTTACGCTAGGCTAGGATAATGTAAAATATACTTAACAAGTGAATGTCATAATCTAGCCTTAATAACTTTTAAAGATAAATGCAAACCTACAGTGACAGGACTAATAAAGCTTGCGACTAAAACAATTATAACCTTAACTTTGTAAATAACTTTGTTTTTTTAATAATACTGACAAAAATAATTCTCTTAAATTATTTAATATTTTTAACATTTAATACATTTCACAAATTGAAGCGAATAAATAATTTAAGACGGATTAATGTTGCCGCAAGCTTATAAACTGTTACAAGTTATTTTCTAGTAGCGTTATAGCAGTTACTTAGGGCAGTGCGAGTTACAACTGGCCGAATAAAAAAGATAAAATTGTCTATGGTTTTTAGATATTTTTTTTAGGTTATAGCCGTTATATTAACGTTGTACAACACTGAACGATGTTTTATCAAATTATTCTGATTTGGTTTATAAAACACAATTAAGTTTGATTTCTCCATTTAACAATAAAAACCAGAATAACTAATCAACATTTAAGAAAATATTTAATGCTTTGAAAATTTTTGATTTATAGTTTTAAATTACTATGTCATAATGGTCCTCTAATATTTACAATATTGAAAGTCGTGCTCTGTTTACAATATTCCAGTCAAGAGTTCAAAATCTGCGCTGGATTACAACTAAGGAAACTCATACTGGAATTTACAGTGTGAGTTCTTTGAGTTATCAAAGTTATAATATACGCTGACTTCGATCACTGGATTGGAATGATGTGAAACAGGATTCACAATACGCTGACGTATCGCGTATTTTATGTTTCACTACGTTTTAACATACTATATTAGGATTATAATTTCATCGTTAGAATTATTATTACATTATAATAGTATGCATTTTCACTACGTTTATTTTTGTTTTACTTTGACTACTTTTAGAAACGACCAAAATTGTTTTAACAACATTTTTATACATTAAATTGACATTATTAATTGTTGCATACGTAGGTTATTTCCTATGTAAGCCATGTGTTTCTAACATTTTATAAAAAATATAAGAGTTTCAATGATCTAAAAATCACAGAGTTAAATGTTTTGATTATTCAAAAAAAAACGTATTTTTAATCAATTTAAATTTGAAAATTATAGACCGAGTTATAAATTATTTTATCAAACTATAAAAAGCAAAAGCGTGGCTTCATAGAGTCAAAAGTTCACTGCAAAATTCATTGTCAAAATTAGCTTTCATTAAAAAAACGACATATTCGTTTAACGTGCTAAAAAAAGCGGTTATTGATATAGCAACACCGACGTTTTATAGCTACATTATTTAGTTTTTTACGCGCCATTTTTCTTTTTATAATTTAATTGGAATTATTGAAAAGAATTATTGTCACTATATAACTCATTATACACACAGATAATATACAATTTACAAGACATATAATTGACGAATTTTGTTAACACGCAAACATAGCAGATACTCTGAAAACACTAGAAAATTATAGACATACGCAAAGCGCGATGTCTTTGCGTAATTATATAAAAAAAAACATATTAGATGAAAACTACGACCGTAACAATCATTCGATTACATTTTAAATCGTTTAACACATATCTAAGTTTATATCGCCTCCAATTTCGAAAAAAAGTTCCATCTGAAGATAATCTATAAGAGATGGAACTTTTTTCGTTATGCGGGACAATTTTTAATCACGATTAACATCCAATAATATAATTGACGATTACAATTTCAACATATACACAGATAAAGATAAATAACATCATTTTTTTAATGTATAAATTATAATAATTTATAGTGACGACCATGACAGAGTATTTTTTTTATTAAATATTTTAACGGTCCTGGATACAAGTCCTTTTAGACCATGACAGAGTCAATGTGAGTTCCATTGCCTACACACACGTATAAAGAAATAATTACAGTTGAACGCGAAAATCTTCTCACATAAGCCTCGTACGCAACAGCATAGTATTTTACACGAGTAGCAAGTAGTTTAGTAACTAAACGTATCCGAATCGCTATATTTTAGTAGAGTAGATTAGTAAATCCTTCTTCGGATACTTGCTACTTACCACTCGATTAAAATACTATCCCGGTACAAGGCTTTATAGAGGTTCCTCTTTAACGCTTCACATTCACTTTAAAAAACATTAGCACGCCGATAACGTTAGTTTTTTGTTTAAACAAAAACAAATTAATTATGAATAGTAAAATCTTCGTAAATACGCAATACCTATTTGTAAAATGGAATTCTTTTAGGAAGAAAGCAGAGGTAGTGGAATGTTTGTAGGCCGTTTACATTTTCCCTAGGGAAATTATAAACAGTTACTTACATATAATACGTAGGTGATTATTGTATATTTTGAAACAGTCAAAATCCCCCTTATACTGAAAAAATGTATAAAGTACTGCGATAAATGAGGAACAATAAGTCGTCGATTATACGATACTGGAGGACACTCGGAACTAAATTAAATAGACCAGGGGTCTCATTGGACCAAATTATGTATCATTAAACTACCAGGAACAAGGATGTTCTGTATCTTAGAATAAATTTTATGAATGTACCAGTACCAAACGTAGAAAGTGCAACAGTAATAACGCTGATTCTGGTTTCGGAATAAAGCGGTAAATGTCTAGCACGGAGAGACGCTGCTACTCGTTGGTTATGTCAGAAAAATGTAAAACCTACATGGATCAACAACATGGATATAGGAAGCACGGTACAAAGAGGTTGCTAGTGAACTATCAATAATTTAGTTTCACTCATGCCCATCAGATAACTTGTTGATCTTGAATCTATAACTGTATTTGTTTACTTCATTTTCTATTGTATTTATAATGTAAATTAACTTAAAAAAATATACTAAAATTATTTTAAGTTTAAAAATGACTAGACCGTAATTTATCAGAATGAATAGTATAAAAAGATAGAAGATATTAAAAAGCTGACTCTATTTTCTATTACAAAGATATTTTTAAATCTATTAAGAAATTCTAATTAAAAATCCCTTTTCTATTTTTATATTTGTATCAAATTTAATTCGTGGATATCGATGTTTTACGATTGATAAACCCTTTCACCAGTGGAAGAATTTTTAATGTTGTTTTTTTTTAATTTGTGCGTGGATAGGCCACGATCGTGTGGATATAAATCTTAGAATAGAAAAATAAAGGACAACATATATTTATTAACCAAAAATATTATATTAAAATATTAAACTCTTGTTACCGAAAACGTATCGTAATTTTGTTAATTTTTAAAAGAATATAACTAAAAACCTATATGGATTATTGTGACATTAGCAATAATGACTAGAATTAAATTTGAGTATTAATTCAACTGTTAAAATTATTTTAACAGTTCTTAATCCATTATCGATGTGTAAAAATCATAAGATGTATTTTAGACCGGTACATATTTCTTTTTTATTGTTTTTTGTGGCCAGAATGTTATAGCAGGCTTATTCGTAAAAGAAAATAAATTAGATTTACATAAAAATATTCAAACTTATACACGTACTCAAACATTAACTTACTAACATATAAAGTTTAATATTTTTTATGAGATCATTTATTCAAAATACATTGAAAGCTTAGTTCATTGGCCAGCGTAAACCATATGCTATATCTATTCTATTAAAACAACAAACATTCAAATTCAAAAGCCTCTCTATACTCTTTGACAAATCGATGACATATCCTTTGTCATAGAGTATGAAACATCGAGCTGTCACTTTCAAACAAACCATACACAAATTAATACGCAGATTCGCAATCTGGCTGATGGAAGTTACCAAAGACATTCAGCTCGTAGAGACTGGCAAGGGTTATGAAGAGAAGGTACCAAATCATCAGCACCACGCCGTACTTACGGTCAAGCTTCCAGCCGTTGGCGTGTGTTGCTACCACTAAAAAGATCACCGTCGAGAATAGAGACAAAGTAGAGTAGATTAGACCTGGAAAAAATATTTAATTATTTTCAGTATTTCTTAATATTTATAGCAATTGCTGGCAGTTAATTCAAAAATTAGTGTGTGTGGATACACACTTCGCTACAGATGGTATGACGTTTGCCCATTTGTTGGATTAAGTAAACCTACGAAACGTAAGCCGAGTCTATTGTCCTTGGTACAAACCTTTGCTGATGACGTTGACGTGGCTGCCTGGTTGTATGATAGCGGTCTGGATGAACCAGGGCAGGCCGAGACACACCAGGATATCGAACACGTTGGACCCAACCGCGTTAGAGACTGCCATATCGCCGTACCTGGTAATACCAAGGATTATTTAGACAAAGATGTACCAGCAAGGTGTTCGACACATACTGAGTCATTTGCCAAGCTTAACCTAAGAAGAAATATCATTAGCGTCACTTACCCTTCCTTGATAACAGCGAGCGAGGAAAGAGCGTCAGGCACGGACACACCCGCCGCCACGAACGTCAGCCCCATCACCGTGTCAGGGATGCCCAGAGTATAGCCTGGGAACAAACACAACGAATAAGACTATAGGCGATTAACTTTGTACAAGTCGCTGCATAGAACATAATTTTCGGTGTGGATAGACATGAAGGGATTGGGGAGGGACCTTGAGCCACAGAAAAGAATCAGGCGGATAGTACTTACCAATAATGGTGATCATCCAGACCATGAAGTACGAGTAGAAAGATATCCAAAGCATGGAGATGACGAAAGTGATTGGATACCAGCGGCCGCGGCAGTCCGGCATCGTGCGCCGGCACGACCAGTGGATAGGGAACGCCACGTACCAGCACGCTAGTTGCAACTTGTCTGAAAACAAATGATATTTTAAAAAAAACAAGATTGTGGTGCTATTCGACTCACGGAAAGAGTACCAATTGAATGACATATATGCTACAATCAATCAAGTAATTTAAACAAATCACACTAAAATGTACATTATGGCTTATCTACGAAAAATAATGCTATCCCTTGAGGCCAGGGCTTCCCAAATTTATTTGTAGTGTGATGCCCTTAGGACTTTGGCATTATTTTACGATGCCCCTCAACCCTTACTTACTTACTTATTCCGCTGGCGCAACGACCCAATCTGAGTCTTGGCCTCCAACACAAGAGAGCGCCATCGTCGCCTGTTCTGAGCGATCTCCTGCCAATTGTTCGCTTTTAGATGAAGCCCCTCAACTCAGCCCCCAAAAATACTTACCAATTTTAGTACCAGCTTAGTAACAGGTTATAAAAAAATACTATTGGGATATTTATATATTTTATTTATCCATTGCCCCTGGGACAATTACACAACGGCCCAGAACGACTCACAATTTGGGAAGCTCTGACCTAGGCAATTAAATATATAAAATAAGCAAAGTTATAAAAAAAAAAACAATAAAGGTATAACTTGCAAGGAACTTACTTGCACCAACAGGTTTAACTAGTGGGTCAACAGCGGTCTCCGGGTTGTACTCCTTTGCCTTGTAGTAAGCTGGCATGGCTGGCGCAGTCGGCTGCAATTCAAATTATACCTTATTATTTTGTTAGAAGACACATTATCAAATAACAACGGTCTAATATTGAACGACTTTTTTCAGATGAAACCTCTATGAAGACAGAATACGCGGGTACTTATATATATTTTTTATGTAGAGTAAGGGCTTCAGATTTCATTGTTTACCTGGGGTGGTTGTTGTGGTTGGTTCTCTTCAGTTTGCTGTGTAGGCGTTTGTGCCTGCGCTTGTGTCTGTTGAGGTTCCGGTCGCCATCCTGGTTGCGGAGGCGCTCCTTGCGTCTTTAGAACGTAATAGCAACTTTAATTATCTAACTTCATAGTAAACTAAATTAATTATGTTATAAATATCAACATACGGATGAATCCCATGCTTGGTTAGGATCCCAAGCCGCGTTGGGATCCCACACGGGGATTGGTTCAGCGTTGTAAGCCGCGTTGTCATAAGCACCGTCCGGATTGTAGGCTGAAGAAGAAATAATAAAGAACCAGCCAATAAATAAGCTCAAATATCTTCAATCTTTTAATATATTGGAAAGTAAATCCTAACTTAACGACACTCTAAGGAAACCTGGCTGAGTAATGTATGGGAACTAATTAAACGACGGTTTATTTTACATAAACTTACGGTAGGTTATTATTAACCTACCTACATTTAACAATATACATTACACAAACGGGTAAAATGAAGGGTTAACTGGATGATGAAGAAATATTGCTTGGTTCATCATTCACTTTGTGATCCTTGATGGTTCAAGGGGTCTACAGAAACCACTATTTTTATAAGGTGTCTATGAGCAAAGAAGTATGGAAATATCAAGTAAATTGCCATTAATTATTAAAATCGCAGCAGACTAACCAGTAGGTTGTAGAGGAGTTTCCTTGGTCTGTCCCTCCATCTGCGTGTACTGGCCCTCGGCGCTATCACCCGCGGCTGGGGGCTGGCCTCCCGCGCTTCTAAAAAACGTACGCACGTACTCTTTGTTACATTTGATGTATAGACTTCGGTTTTCACTTACAGATTTTACTTGAGATGACCGAATAAAGAATAAAACTCTTGCAATAAACTAAAGTCAGCGTTTTTCTTAAAAAAAAACTAATTAATTAACGGTATTTTAATAAAAAAATAATAATCTGGTCTGTACCGTTGTACTGCTCTGTATGAGACAATGTAACAAATGTATCTTTTAAAACTTATCGCCAAAGACCATGACTGTATCTATTTTTATATTTTATCAAATAATCCTTAATCAAGTAACTCCTCCCTTAAGTAACAATCATGACTCCACACTGACCTGTATGTGACGAGCGCAGCCTGTTCCTCTCGCGTGGGTAGTTTGAAGGGCAACGGCAAGGTCAGCGCCCAGCGCTCTAACTCCGTGTTGAAGCGTAACGCCACGCAGTACACTCCGTACATTATTAACATGAATAGAGCTTCCGGCCTAATAACAGAATACACATTTTCGTAGATGTCTACGAGAGCTACGAGCTCCACGAGTAGCTACGTAGATAGCGTAGTAGTCGTAGGCCCGTAGATAGCTCACGTGCTACGAAATTTGATAAATAATTCAAAGTACTCACCAGGAGACGTATTTATTGGAAATGGTACAGAGCATGACAAGTATAGAGAGTGCATAGAAGAAGCAGTCGCGACAGAGAGGCCACCAGTTGAGATGGCTCACGGTGCCCGCGCATAGAGCGCACACCGAGATGACGAACATTATGTTGAAGACCGCTGAACCGATCACACCAGACACACCTACGAACAGACAGGTTAACAACCAATTTTATTTAAATCTTTAAACACCTATAGCTATCTCTTTTACATCCTTGAGATTTTTGATTGTCTAGTTACACGCGGTATGAAGAAACACTTATTTTTTATTTACTTTGGCGTGCGAATCATTTATACTTAGTAATAGAAAGAATGAATAGCTTCGATAATACGGTTGGATTTTAAATATTGATTCTTTATTAAGTTCAATCTCAATACAAAAGGAGTTAACATTTTCAAAGCCAAAACAATCGCCAATCAAATCTAACAAAGTAGTCTCATCTATGGGTACCCCTCTTTATTAATTTAGCATTTGCAAGTTGGATTAACATTGATTAATAGATTAATCAATTACCAATATCATCCTGTGCGCAGAAGACACCAATAACAACAGTGGCCAGCTCAGGAGCGGAACTACCAGCGGCCATGAAAGTTGCACCAGCTACGTCGGGTGCTAGCTTCAGCTCTGAAAATAATGATAATATTCCTATGAAATATCTCCGTTATAAATCGTTGTATAATTATTATTCTTTTATCAACTTGATTTGAGAGAGCTTAACTATAATAAGGGTGAGAGAAAAGCACAACAACAAAAATTCTAAAGCAAATATTTTCTGTATAACGTTGAACAAACCTTCACAGATCCTATCCAAGCTGCAGACAAAGTACTCATCGCAGACAATAGCGAGGCCGATAAAAGTGAATACAGCAACCAGGATGTGGAGGATGAGACCGCCGTGCTTACGTGCTGTTTGACCCATTAAAGGTTGAGGAAACTGGAACGTGAATATAAAGAGTAAGTAAAAGAAAACTGAAGAGCTAGAAAAGTAATAAAAAAATCTATCTCTTTAGTAAGCAAGGATTTTGCATTAATATTCACCTGTTCAATAGCGGGCGGAGTACAATTCCTCAATGGATGTACGGTAGGGATCGCATCTTCATCCTGAAGATAAAAAACACTATAGAATCATAAATATACTTACTTGATTTAATGTCTATTTCATGGAATCGTAACCGTTAAAATAACCTCGTCCACTACAAACCATATTTACATATGTACCGACGTGAAGGAAAACATCGTGATGCCTGCACATCTCGGTGAAGAAATTCAAAGATATGTGTGACGTCATGCAAAATACGCGCTAGTCGTGGAGTGAAGGAAAATAGAGCTCATCATGGGTCGAATTACACTACACTACAAATCTGAATAACAACATTTTGTTAGTAAACAAATTATTGCAAACTATACTTATTTGCACGTCAAATAAAACAATCTACTTGCATTCATTTTGACGTAACCATCATCTTTCTGTTTCTTTTTCTCTCCCTCCTCTTCTTCCTCAGATCCCTTGAGCCCCTTCTTACCGCCTTCTGGTGGTATTTCACTGCTGTCTTCCTCTTCTGTACCGGACACCGGAAGAGGGGACGAAGCTATTGCCTCTGAAATCATAAATAGTTAACCTGTTGCATTGTCTTGTCTGTTCTGCTGTATCTATCGCCTGCTGCTATAGATACGTAGTTATTTAGAGATTCAATAGGTCTACAAGGATATTATGGCACTCGGAAAATATGTGAACTAACAATTTCATCTTCACAGCATAACATTTTAACCAATCAGGGAAAGGCAGTTGAGGGATTTTGAAAGGAGTTAGGAAATTTTTACCTATTGTTATCCCTAAAACTTTGTAGGCGCCCTCCCTGTCAATGTCAGAAAAGTGCCATAATATCCTTGTAGGTCTATAGTAAACTTCTGGACTACTTCCAGTAACACTCGATGTCCTTCAGACGCTTCAGTTGATGAGTGAAATGTACAATTCGTCATATTTATCATCAAGGTAGACTGATTCAGTTTTAGTGAATTAACGTCTTTGTTACCTTTGGTGGTTCCCTTAGAGCTTGGTTCAAGGCTCGCTGGTTGTGTTTCCTCGCCGCTGGTAGTCAGTTTGTCAAGCAATGGTGACGTGGAGGCGCTCAGCACCGCTTGGAAGATGGAGTAGGCGATAAAGAACACCGACACCGTTAGCCAGCGATGCCGACGCGGCCTTCTCATCCTCTGCAAGGAGAAAATTGTTAATATTTATAAGAAGCGTTACTCCTAGGTAAAGAAATTCTCGACACTCTTAAAGTAATTAATTATGCCGCGCAATAAAGAAAAGGGAAGAGTGTTATTGTAAGTTTTTATGGCGGAAAATGTGTGCAAAAAACAGTGGAAAATAAGCATTAGATCTTCAATATCAAGATTGGGACATGGTACCACGAAAACAACTGGACTTTTTGCATTCTTTAAATCTTATAAGTATCTACCAATCATAAGACTTATTATGATTTGTATTTACTCTGAATATCCTCACCATTCACGTCAATAAAATGTAAGCCACAAGCTTTTTGTATTTAAAATAATTGGGTGCATTCTTATTGCACTTAAATTTAAAACATCACTTTATTTAAACCATACATTAGTAAAATAATTTAAAAGATTTTAGTTAATCTAATGACAGCAATGACAACAATTGATTGATAATTGGCATTAATTTTTTTAATTTTCTATCTTCAACAAAGGCGCTTTTAGTGTCCCTATGTATGCTTAAATCTTTAAAACTACGGAACGGATTTTGATGCGTTTTTTTAATACATAGAGTGATTTAAGAGGAAGGTTTATACGTATAAAACTAGCGACCCGCTCCGTCTTTGGGTGCAATGCTGATATTAAATACTAAAAACTGTGAACGTTGTTTTATACCATGTAGTGAAGTGATGTAGTGTATTTAGTATCGGCATTGCACTCGTGCGAACCCGGGGTGGGTCGCTAGTATATATTAATTAAGTAAGGATATTTAATCCTTTTCAAAGGACAACCTTAAGATTTCTTTTTATTGAACATAAAACCTCTTTGATTCTCATTTTATATCCCCAAAGATCTCCGTTACAAGGCGTACCGTGTTTTATAGGAAGACGTAAAATGTAACTGTAATAAACGAATACACCAATGGACGCTTCAATTTCATATTTAAGGCTTTACTTTCTATATCTTATTTATAATATCATCTTTAATAATTATACAAATAGGACACATTTTGTAATAGCTGAGAATAACATTTTTAAACAATCTTACTAGTTAATATTATAGATACAAAAGTTACGAAAGATGCATGAATGTTTGTTTAAAAATATTTCCAAAACGGCTAAACGGATTTAGATGAAATTTTGCAAAGATGTAGAACATAGTTTAAAAGAATACATAGGCTACATACTATAATATTTATTCGTTCCGTACAGACGGAGTCGCTGGCGATAGCTAGTAATAAAATAATTAAATATGTAGTCTTTCGACTTACATCAGAGTGACCAGATATCGAGTAGGCGTGGAATTGAGGGTATTTGCAATAAAATAGCTATCGTAATAATTACAACCGAATTGATAACTTGTAATACTAGATAATACAATTACAATTAACAGTGTTAACAATTATCTAATTAACGTCCAACGAGTACGTGGTGACGTGCGCACTTCCTCACGATCGAAATCGAACTGACATAATTTATAAGATGGCCGCCCTTCCATTGCTCGGTGTTCGCTATGGTCAAATGATGTTTCAAAAACGGATAGGCGGCATGTCAAGAGGCGGATGCGCCGACAAATATAATTGCCATACTCGGAGTCATTAAGTGATCACTAAGTAAGCCCTTAGTGAAGAACTATCAAGCTTAATCTACACTAAAGGACTCTCTCAGTCACTTAACTCGCTAGTAGCAGTAGTAAATGCGTCCAAGCTCTTATATTAAGCCTGTATTCTTTCGACTTACATCAGGATGGCCAGATATCGAGAGGGCGTGAAAT
>QDHC01002582.1:289369-314621 GCA_013186455.1 Papilio dardanus tibullus | reverse complement strand
ATGAACAAACATTGTTTGAACAACGACAGTTAAGTTCTGCATTAGAACATTATGACCCCAATATTGTAATGGCGGTACACCAGTAATTCTTTTACACGTTATAATATTATAATGTCTTTTGGTGTATCGCTGGTAGACTCTTCCTAAATCTAGTCCTGTTTTTTCTGTGATTTTAATAATTTCGTAATACCTATGTAATGATGCAAGCTGCACATATCGGCGAAGAAATTCAAAGATATGTGCAAAGTCACGCAAAATACTCGCTAGACGTGGAGTTGTGGAAATTGGAGCCCATCATGGGCCTACCTTACCTTAATACCTATGTATAGAAATAAAGTATTATATTTATACTACGTGTTCATCAACATATCGAAGATTTTCATCCTTTGGTAATACTATTATTTGGAGCTAAAACTAAATGATAGTAAATATTTGATTCTTTGGATATTTTAACAAAAACCCTGGTTAAAACGCAAATAGCGTGTTAATAAACAATAGCCGGTTTACTCATCATTAATTTTATTAGAAATAACAAAATGAATTTTATAATTAAACAGAAACATTTGTATTTACTTTTATAAGAGCTTTCAAATCATAATTCTATCTCGTTATTAATTTTCTTTTACATTTTTTATTTATTTTTATAACTGGAATAAAACATTCCTTTAATTAGTCTGCTCTTTTATACAAATTGCAAACATAATTTAAAACTTTGTTTGAAAAAAAAAAACATAACTTTATATTAATTATCTATTTTATTAGGTTAAAAGCTTTTAAACTTTAATTTGCATGAAATCATTTACCAAGTAGTTTTATACTTATTTTACTTATTGCTTTAAAAACATTGCGCACCAATAGCCTAAGCCACGTAAAATATTTAAAAATAAAAAAACGCATTTTTTTTTCTCTAATAGATTAAAGGTACAGACATCTGCAGTCCTGGGTTTGAACCTGCTATTCAATCATTATCTATGTTTTAACCATCGTTAAGTTTTTTTCTTATAATTCAATGTGGTCTCCAGGATTCGCTGAAATATCCGAAGCGACCCCTGCCTATAGCAGACTGCAATTGCAGATGCGTTGCCTACTCTCAATCTTCGGAAGAGAAGACGCACAGCAAGAGGATAATACCTCTTCCTATGCGTCCCCTCCCCCGCCAATCCACTTCCCCTTCCAATTTCCTTATAAGGAAAATTTTAGACTTTTGAAATGAAGGAAAAAAAACAATTTAAAGCAAATAAAATTTGAGATTTGATTGTTTTTTTAAATACAAATTAAATGATGTCAATCCAATTAGTTACCAGTTAACAGTATTAAATTGTGATATCACAAATGACCTTTACACTACAGCGGTCAGTGTGATATTTCTAGTTGTAATGCTATTTTATTATCTATAAATTGCTTGTAGCATTTTATAGGGATAGTAGCGACCCGCCCCGGCTTCGCACGGGTGCAAATCGGTATAATGTTTGCAATGTAAGCGCTAAAAATGTGTTAATTTACAACATCATATTAAAAATGTCTAAATTATCAGTGTTACTCTACTATATTGTGAATGAAAACTTTCCTTATGAATCACTCTATCTATTTAAAACCTCATCAAAATCCGTTGCGTAGTTTTAAAGATTCAAGCATNATTTTAGGGTCATTTAGTCCCGGACACACCTTATTAAGGCACAAGTATACGATTGTCCACAACTATGTATCATATTTAGAGTAGTTTAGAATCCATGGTCACCCTAATGGCTTAGTCATTAGTCTTTAGAGTCGTTGGTCACCTTGTTATAGATTCTCGGTAATTCAGGTTAAAATATGGCTTAAGTAACCAATTAAGTACATTACACCCGGCAGTCAATGTGTTAATAAGTTACACAAAATAGTACTAGTAATTAGTTAGTGGTTCGACCGACCATTTCCAGCAACTCCACGACTAGCGCGTATTTTGCGTGACTTCACACATATCTTTGAATTACTTCGCCGATATGTGCAGGTTGCATCACGATGTTTTCCTTCACCGTAAGAGCGTAGGGTAAATGTGTACATATGAATATCGTAAATCGAAAAACACATCGGTATATGGCGGGATTCGAACTCGGGACGTGCAGTTTACAAGTCAAGAGCTAAACTCCTGAGCCACCGACGCTCTAAAATAGTACATTTTTTTTATTAATTAAAAATACATTAATGCTTCAATAACACTTCTCGACTTTAATAAAAAAATAAACAAGATAATTTGCTCAAATTGGTCTTTTGATGTTTACTTTGTAGTTTTAATTTAATTAAAAAAAACACGAATAACTTTTATTAAGTAAATTGACAAACGAGGCTTTAAGAACTTAATCTAAATAGCGTGCGTAAACAACTCTGTCAAAGGGTTAATAATTAAAAAAAATACGATGTAATCTTCAAATCGTCTCTAATTAGTGGATATTTACATGACATTTTTGATGTGGGTTTTAATTTAATTTAATGATAGTTTATAATTACATGTTAAGTGTACTCTTTACATCGTTATTGCGTTTGCTAATCTACCCTTCATACATCAAAGACATTTGAATTAGGAATTCCCAACGTTAATATGACACAATTTTCAATATTTTATTCGACACTAGCTGTTGTACGCGACTTCGTCCGCACGGAAATAAGTAATATAGCCTATGTTACTGTGGCTTTATAATAGTGAAAGAATTGTTAAAATCGGCCCAGTAGTTCTTGAGTTATTTCAATACATATAAAAATACAGTGGTAGATCCCGCTTTAACATCTTCGCACGAATTGTCCGGCTCGCCCGGTGAAATACCACGACCACACAGAAAACGGGCGTCAAATGGAAGCAATTCCGTGTTTCGTCTGAGGAGTGTGGTGCCGGAGGACTAACTTTTAATCCGCTTTCCCTTCCTATCCTTTTCCTATAAGGAAATTATAGAAAGAGGAAGTGGATTTTCCGGTGGAGGGGACGCNAGGAAGTGGATTTTCCGGTGGAGGGGACGCATAGGGATAGGAATGATCCTCTTGCTGTGCGTCTCCTCCTCCGAAGAATAAGGGTAGGCAACGCATCTGCAAATGTAGATGTCTATGGGCAGCGGTCGCTTCGCTATTTCAGCGAATTAAAGTGGCCGCTTGCTCGTTTGGCACTTTTTAATATAAAAAAAATATATATCAAACCGCATCAAAATCCGTTGCGTAGTTTTAAGAATTCAAGCATATATAGGAAGAAACATAAAAACGTTATTGTTTTATACTATGTAAGGATAAGGATAAGAATTATTCATTTTACTTTGAATCTTTCGAAAAAGAAAGCTCTGATTTACTTAAGTCAACGATTAAAAATGTTAAGTAAAGTCACTTAAGTGGATAAAACTAGTTACATCGAGTCTTTGTGTTTCCAATTCTGCCTAAAATGTTTTTTTTTTAAGCAATAACACTCGTTTTATTAAATGATACATTTTCAGATAATTTAAATATTTAAGTTTGGATAACAAATACAAAATGCTAAAGCGATGATTTCAGGACTTTACAATATTCTAAACTTAAATCCTATTAAGGCACTGTATAAGATCTTTCGCTCGAAGGCTTTTACGGAATTAGCTCACAGCGAAGGTAAATAAAGTCACGGATTGAAGTTCAATTCAAATAATGAAATATCTCTTGGAAGGGATTTAAGGATATCGTTCCCATCAGCCGTTTTTTGTGTAAGCAAATACGACTGTTTATATCAAACAAGCCGTTGTGCGCGACTTCGTGCGCGTGGAATTAAATAATATAGCTTACGTTATTCAAGGATAATGTAGCTTTCTAATGGTGAAAGAATTTTTAAAATCGGCCCAGTAGTTCTTGAGTTATTTCAATACATACAAACATTAAAAAATACAAAGTTTCTCTCTTTATAATATTACAATAGTATAGATAAAATTCATTCAGTATTATCTAAGATATATTTTTATTGCTATTAAACTCTGCAACTAGTATCCCGCGCCAGCTGCACCTGAACAGAACTGGGGGATTACCCAAAGTACATTCGCTACGAAGCGAATCTATAGCGAACGTCAAAAATGTATGAAACTGACATTGACGTTCGACATCTCACGCGTGACAATCACATGATTTTATCGAATTTTAATGTCAGTTTCATACATTTTTGTCGATTTCATCAGCGATATCGCAGATCGAAGAATGCTTTGGGTAGCTCCGATGGTATGTTTTAGTAAATTTCAATAATGTTAACATTATTTTTAGGTAATTTCAGAAGATTTTCATTCAAATACTTTTTTAATATTTTATAGATAACCTTAATATAAAATGGTATAAGTTTGTTATGTAGTTATAGATTTTTACTCTAGGAAAAACTATGAAAATAATTAACCAATTCCCACATAAGTAAGGTACAATAAACCCAAAATCCCTGGTTTTTTATAGTTATATCGTGCGATATTGAAACTCTTCCGGACTGTGGCCGCACGAAAACTCATTAATTTGTAATAAATATATTTCCTTGCGTGGAATGATTAATTGGATTCGAAACAACGGAAATAAGAATGAAATCAGAGACTTATAATTTGTTTAAGTATGTGTGAAAACGTTTTAAACATAACCTTGAGTTCCTACTGTAAGAACATTTCTTGAAAACATAATATTATTTTCAAATTAGTAGTCATGATTGGGCAGAGTCCATACAGTTTATTCTTTTAAGAGCATACTCTTCTTTGGATATAATATCGTCTTATCAATAAACTTATAATTTTACCTACTTATCTATACTAATATTTTAAAGAGAGAAATTTGTATTTTTGTATTTTTGTTTGTACTGTAGTAACTCAACACCTACTGGGCCGATTTCAAAAATTCTTTCACCATTATAAAACTACATTATCCCTGAGTAACATCGGCTAAATTATTTAATTCCACGCGGACGAAGTCACGAACAACAGCTAGTAGTTTATATAATCGACGTGACCTTCCCAGGTACACTAAGTTACCTTTATAGGAAATACCATCGCTAGCCCGCATATATACCTTGACCCTTGACCTTGAACGATGACCTTTATGGTATAGGTCGTTTCAAATATCTAGTCCGTTCAAGGTCATGAGCGCATTGCGCTGTGTTCTCCCCACGCATACTTTTAAGCTTCGTTGCACCGACAACTACATTGCAAATTGTGTTCAGGGGGGTTATACAAAGTATCTTTCGATTGGCGATATCGGTGATGGAATCGACAAAAATGTATGAAATTGACAATGAGATTCGATAAGTCATGTGCTTGTCACGTGTGAGATATCGAACGTCATTGTCACTTCCATACATGTTTGATGTTCGCTATCGAATCGCTTTGTAGCGCAAGTACTTTTGGTAACCCTCCCTGTGCAGCGACTGTATCTGTACATTATCAGATGTTTATGTGTTTAGCACGCAGCTTGTCCCACACGATCACGCTGCTGGAGGTGCCGCTGTGGGCGGACCCGCGGCGCGAGGCCGAGCTGCGCTGCCACTACGCGCGTCAGCCGCAGGACCCGCCGCTGCACTCCGTCAAGTGGTACCGCGACAACAACGAGATATTCAGATACACGCCACAAGAGGTGAGAAGTGACAAAGAAACCAGGTGCGATTTCGCGGGACTGGGCAGACACCAAAGAGCAGCAGATAGTGGCAGTTGTAGTTATAATTCCGGATTAGGTATGCTGATGAGGCCCTGTTGGTGCGGTCCCGCGAAAACGCACATTTATCAAGTGGAGTTTCCACTACCTTAACACCGATACTCAAACATATTGTTGTCAATGTATGTGCCGATTGAGGTACATGTGTGTCGATCGAGATCCGAGGTCCTCAGTAATCAATTTCATAACAATTTCCTAACTAGATATTCAGTTGTTCTAAATGGTTCATGGTATGTCAGTTGGAGAGCCGCGCGTTCAACAACAGCGAGGTGGTGGTCAGCAACAGTTCGTGCGGGGCGCGCGCGTGCGTGGTGTCGGTGCGACCGGAGCGCGGCGGCGCGCGCTATACCTGCGAGGTGTCCAGCGAGGGGCCGCGCTTCGCCGTCGACAAACGATCTGCCAACATGACGTTGGCCGGTAACACAATATACTCAAATTATTAAATCATTAAGACCAAAATACGCTATTCCAGGACAGACACCTTCACTTATTGGATTGCATTTATCGACATTACCTTGCTTATAACGCTTTATCGTAAAAGTTTCAAAATTTTATGATTAGCTGGAGAACCATAGATTTGTGGTAAAAATCTGAATTCATTGATTTTCCACTGCCTTTGAAACTATAAAGCACGGCATGATTGAAATGGTGATTGTCCCTGAAGCCTCAATGACAAATAGCTGAATGAGTCATTGACGATTTAGAGCTTACATATTGTGATGGAAAATGTTTCTTATTGCCAGTGCTGCCGGAGTACGACCCGCTGATCACGGGGCTGCCGACGCTGGTGCAGGCGGGGGAGACGGCTCTCGTCAACTGCACCTCCGACTACTCCCTGCCGGCAGCGGAAATCGACTGGTTCGTCGACTCAGAGCCTCAGGAAGTATGGAGAATTATTTTATAATTAAGCTTGTCTTTTGTTTTTGATACTTCGCTGCGTGACTAATAAAGATAAATGAAGTTTTTCGTATCAGTTCCAAAATTAGATGGACGACAGAGAATATCTTCCCTGTATTACTTATATAGTAGGCTTTAAAATCCAATGGACATCCTTTATATTAACATGTGTTTCTTAAACAAAATGATAATAACTCAATCCAATTAGTAAATGTTAAAATAACCGAACTCGGATCCCATTAGACGCTATTAAAATTAACTTTAATAAGCTTTTAATTTAAAAAATATAATCAACAATGACTTCAAATGCCCAGTCTATTATTAGGTTGTCTAAAATTACTGCCTACATACGGCTGAGTAATTTAAACCTATCAATATCTAGAACTAGGCTAGACTATTGATCGCAGAACATGAAAACAGCATTAGCTAATGTAGGTTAGAACCTATATTTCAGTTTTGGGCCTTTGACTAGAAGTTGCAAAGGTTAAATCGAAAAAGAACACAAATACCACTAATTAAAAAAAAAATAAATGAACTAAACAATGAAACTCGAAGAGAACAAAAACATAACCTAATTAACAGATACGAAGCACAGATCAATAAATAAACAAGAAAGAGTGAAGAACTAACAAACAATGAAGTGGTATTTCGTTGTTTGAAATTCGCGGTTTTGAGTGAAGCTGGCAACAGACGTACACTTTTAACTGTACAGTTCGACTGCGCAGTTTAAATTGACGGTTGTACATCAATCTTAACTGCAAAGTTAAAAAAACTGAACGTTGTAGCCGGCTTATTTGCCTGATAAAAATATTTTAATTTTCTTGCCTTTTATTTAGCTCTTTACGCACACATAATAGCTAGTATAAAAGATAAACTAACAGACAGCACTTAAAGTTTTAATAAATGGTAAATCTCGATTAAACTCATTTCATTTATATAAGTAGAAATTGGCAAAATACTTAAGAAGTATAAAGCAAATCTAACAAAAAGATAATTAAACCTTGTTTGTTACAAAGTCTTATCTAATCTAGAATACTTTGTTGAGAAAGAGCCGTCTAAAATTAAATAAGAAAAGCAATCCCAAGAACCTTATCCGATGTTTTGCGGCGAAAAGGATGAAATTTCAGCGCTGTCAAAAATGTTGTTACTTCCACAGTTTACGCCTCGTCTGAAGATCTTCAAACATATGTACGAAGAGAAAATAAAAGTTCTTTTTTCTACCTCTTGTTTTATTTTACTAAATTGTGAATTGGTTTAGAAAACTATTTAAGTGTGTGTCTTACCGCAAAACTATTATTTTCTTGTGCTCTGGTGGATCTTTTAACAATTTTTATACTTTGTTAACTTATTTTTATTAGAGAAAACTTTCTTTACCCAAAATGCATTACCATCTGTTTAAGCGGAATCTTTCTGCGTGACAACCAATAGCTCTATCTTATTTACGTTCTTCTGTGGTCTTTTGCAAGGCTGATATACTACTGGAACTTTATTTGATACTTGTCTTAGGACCCGTTGATAACCGGAGTGACCCACGTGTCCGGAGCTGACGGGGACGGTCTGCAAGCATCGTGGCGCACGTTACACGTATTCCCAGAAGACTATCCCACGCCGCGAGGGTATCTGTCTCTTCGGTGCCGTGCCACGCTGCACACGCGGCCGCCCCACGTGCGCAGCATGGCCGTGCGGCTGTACGTGGCTGCACGACCACACATATCGTCTTACATGTTTAGTAAAAATAGTAAGTACAACATAACACATTTTTAGACTTTGAGATTACGGAAAGGGATGCGGAATCAGTGCACAAGCTTTCTTGAATCACAAAGGACGTATCAGTTGTATAATGAAGCACTGAAATGAACACTAAAACTTAAACAATGTTTACAAATGCTGCATGAACAGACGACGTAGATATAACTTTCTAACCTATAAAATAAATGATAAACTATCACAAGCTAGTTTTTTTAATAATACGTGCCTTATTTCAATGCAAAAATCTAAGTTATTAATTAAAACTAAATGTGAGTGAAGTAATAACATTGTTAAATGAATTCTGCAGACGCGGTGGCGGAGGGCACTTCTGTGAGGTTCCAGTGGGAGATGTTAGTGTGGACAGTACTGCTGCTGACAAGTGCCTTTGTTACCCAAATCAAATTGACTGTTTAGATAAATTAAAACGAATATAAATTAATCTCACGAATACAAAGGACAGGGAAAGTGATATTATAGTTGTTTAAAATTAAAGTACTGTCGCACTCAGAATTGTTGATCACTGAAAAAGTTCCTTAGGGTAGATTTTTTAAGAATCGATACTGAGTGTCTACTTAGCTATTTAACTCTGAGTGAGACAGTATCGGGCAGTAAGAAAGATAAGAAAATATTTTTTTATTTCTTAATTTAAATTATCAAATTACTTAAATTATAATGTACTTTTATAATTTGTAAATATACCTTAAGCTGGCTACAGACGTTCAGTTTCGTAACTGTACAGTTTTAACTGCACAGTTACCCATGTCGTAATGACTGTGCAGTTCAAGTTGACGTACACACGTGAACTTGAACTGAACAGTTCTCATTTTTGCCTTCAGACGTCAGTTTTAACTGCGCAGTCGAACTGTTCAGTTAAAACTGATCGTCTATAGCCGGCTTTACTGCGTGATTATTTATCAATGTCTAATTGTCATTGTAAATATTTAAATTATTGTAATAATTGTAAATAACATATAAATAAAACTCCCGTTTGCTTTAATTTCAAGGGAAGAGTAATGTGTCATCTTATCAGATCCGTACAGCGCCCGCCCGTAAATATAAAAATAAAGAAATA
Source organism: Papilio dardanus tibullus (assembly GCA_013186455.1). Lineage (NCBI taxonomy): Eukaryota > Metazoa > Arthropoda > Insecta > Lepidoptera > Papilionidae > Papilio > Papilio dardanus. The sequence goes on along the minus strand of QDHC01002582.1, from coordinate 305,251 downwards.
AATTATTCCTGACATTTTTTTTATTACTCTACTTATTATATCATAAAGTTTATCATAAAATTATAAGTTATATTTCATTTTGATTATATTATAATTTTATCTACGTAGTTATGTTAAAATTGATTTAAAGGTCTGTCTTTATGTCTACGGATAAGTACAGTATTATTTTTGTCTTTACCAATTTATGTATTATATTCTCACAATATCACGAATTTCAGCCGATGTGCCAATATTGTAAATACCTGAAATGCATTTAATAACTAAGTTTTTACTTCAATATAAGTCACTGAAGAATATCAAATATTTTTTTTAACTTTAACTTCAAAAAAATGCTACAAATTTATTTCAAAAAGAAAAATGATTGTAAAAAAACTCTTTAGTCATCAAATTTTGCTGCTTATTATTAATTTTTAATTTAAGTAACACAAAATGATTGCAGCAGAAGTTAAAACTTCAAAAATCTTTCGTGATAAAGATTATAAATTTTATATGTGTAATTAATAAATCTATTGTACAGAAATAAATAACAGAATCTTTATGTCAGTACTTAAGGACTTTTATTATAACCTATCTTTATTTTTAGCCTCTAATACGCAGAGAGAAAAGATTGAGATTGATCTATAGCGAGCTATCCCACTTTCTAAGTAGCAGTTATTTACTATGTCTGCTATAATCCTGGATTACATCTAGAAATAGTTGATAAAAGAAATAAATCGCCAGCCCCAATACCAGAGGAAAAAGCCGTGGAGGTAGACCGTAGAGTCTGGCGACCGTCCCTACAGTCACCAGGGGGAGCCAAAGTACTTTGCGATTGTTGATATCAACGATGAAATCAACAAAAATGTATGAAACTGCCAATGACATTCGATAAGTCATGTGATTGTCACGTGTGAGATATCGAACGTGATTGTCAGTTTCTTACATTTTTGACATTCGCTATAGAATCGCTTCGTAGCGAATGTACTTTGGGTAAACCCCAGACCGAGGTAGAGTCTCAGAGACTGAGAAAGAGAAGAGTAAGGAAAGAATAGACAAACTTTCCTCGTATAAATGATGTCTTAAAAGTTTTCGTTTAAATATGTTAATTTTATTAAAATTCTAAATAGTCCCAGCTTATCATTTCCCCCGGCAATAACAGTCATCAAACTTTATACGCTTTGCGTCGGCCGTAAGTAGAAAATTCACTGAATTTTATTTAGGGTGTCGTAAAAAGGGTCTTGTCAAACCCGAGCTTTAAGTATTTTCCTAACTTAAAAGTTAAAGGTTTTCCCGAGAGAGGTTGTGTATTACTATACTTGACACATAAGTTGTAACAAGTTAAACTTCGTTAAATAGATTTATTATAATTTAATTAAAGCAATTATAAACAGCATATGAAAAGCTCTATAATATTTTTGGTAAAAGTCATTAAAGCCGGCTACAAACAGTCGAACTGTATAGTTAAAACTGACGTTCACTCGTCAATTTGAATTGTACAGTTCGCAGGTATGTTTACACACGTCAGTTATATTTGCACAGTCGAACTGTACAGTTAAAACTGAGCATTTGTAGCCGGCTTAAAACTAAAAACAAGTCAACCATGTACTTTCTTTATAGATTTTATTCCATGCTCTTTACAACGATAATTTCTTTAATTGTTAAATTTCAAACATGACAGTTCACATCTAAAATATTTTGTGTCTCAACCGCAGCTGTGGAACGAACTTACTGTTTATTTTCAAAGTTGCAGAGTTCCATATAAAGTTGAACTCTAACAAGTTCCATACACTTCCCTACAAATTTATGACTTATCCAATTACCGCCGGACATCCGCACCGGTGGGACTGCAAACGTTCAACTTAGAACTTAGAATTTAGAATTTAAACTTAAAACTATGCACTCAAGTTAGTAAGAACTTGATCAGACTTATATACAAACTTTTGATAATAAATGGTACTTAGAAGTTTTACTATCAAATTGATATCTTTATATCTGTTTAACACTTTCAATGGTCGAAATTGAATTGTCTGTGGCATTGAAAGTGTTAGCACATTAGCATACCGACAAGAATAGACTTGACTATTGGTATTTAGAATAAAATAACATATTATTGCAAAGATAATTAAAACAAGATTATTCCTAAAGAATTGCAATAATAATAATTACAAGACTGATAGGAGTTAGCATTAAAGTCCACCGTACTACATTGATGGCTGGCAATTCTCTACCGTGCGGTTTTAGCGAATGCCTCGCACAGTCGCACTGTGAAATGGATTAGGGACATTCAAGAAGCGAGCGTATCACCTCCTCAAATGCCAGCAACTCATCTGTGGTTCCTTTGGTAATACAGATGTCCATGGGCGTCGATGATCACCTCATTGTTTCCGCTGCTCGTTTGCCCCATTTTCTTATAAAAATATATATAAAATAACTAGTTTAAAAATAATATTAAAAGTTAAATTATCGCATTTTTCATTCAAAATTATTTAATATTCGTTTCGGATTATTTCAATAAATATAATTCATTGTTACGATTGTAATTCATACTCTCCGTACAATACAGAACGTCGAGTATTTATTACGAATAAATTCGTCGATTGTATTCGTTCACGTTTAATGGCGTCGCTTTAAATACAGCGTCCCCTTCCCCGCGTCGCCTACCCTGTCCCCACCGGACATATCTCGTTAAACACCTACCCGCGCTTTTCGTGTGCTTCAATTTATTTAATCAAATATTAATACATTCGCGCGTGATCTCTTAACACGAACAATTAATATTAACAACTTTGTTATTATTCAAATAAGTTCTTCGGTTGGTATATTTTATACTAGCTGTTGTTCGCGACTTCGCCGGCATGGAATTAAAAAATAGTCTATGTTATTTGGGGATAATGTAGCTTTCTAATAGTGTAAGATTTTTTTAAATCGGCCCAGTAGTTCTTGAGTTATTTCAAAACGTATGTATAAAAATAAAAATACAAAGTTTATCTTTATAATATTAGTATACATATCTATACTTAGTACTACAATAAATATTATGAAGAGAGAAACTTTATATTTTTGTATGTATTGAAATAACTCAAGAACTACAGGGCCGATTTCAAAAATTCTTTCACTATTAGAAAGCTACATTATCCCTAAATAACATAGGCTATATTTTTTCTCTAATTCCGCGCGGACGAAGACGCGAACATCTAGTATATAAAAATATATAAAATATGTCTGTATTTAGAGTTAAATTTTCTAAAGGAAATTAATTTTTAAGTTAAATAATTTTAGTCACAAATCCTTGTCAAGTTTGTTTCCTTTTGATGTGACATTTTGTTATCTAAACAAGTTATAAGTGACATATGGAACCCTAGAGGATGTTAGGAAAGAGTCTACACGATTCTCGTTGACGTTTTATGTTTCCTGGGGGGGTTATTCAATGTACATGCACTGCAAAGCGATTCGATAGCGAACATCAAAAATGTATGGAACTGACAATGCCGTTCGATATCTCACACGTGACAAGCACATGAATTATGGAATGTAAATGTCAGTTTCATACATTTTTGTCGATTCAATCAGCGATATCGTCAATCGAAAAGTACTTTGGGTAGAACCCCAGGTGTATTATTTTCCTTTGATCTTATTCACGACGTGCTTTCAACTAACTCAGGTTTTCTTTTTACCTCATCAAAGATTTCTAGAATGTTATACCTTTTAGTTTTGATTGTTATTACTATGTTTCTTAAAAATAACAGTAACAATAGCGAAGCGACCGCTGCCCATATACATTTGCAATTGCAGACGAGTCGCCTACTCTTAATCTAGGGAGGAGGAGACGCAAAGCAAGACGATAATTCTTCTTCCTATACGTCTCCTGTCCTGTCAAATCCACTTCCTCGTCCCATAATTTTCTTATAAGAAAAGGATAGGAAGGGAAAGTGGATTAAAATGAGGCCTCCGGCACAACACTCATCAGACAAAACACGGAATACCCCTACAATGTCATTTGACGCGTCTTCTGTGTGGTCGTGGTATGTCACCGGGCGAGCCGGACAATTCGTGCGAACATGTTAAAGCGGGCCCTACCATTGTAAATATTTTTATATTATTCGGTCCTAGTATACGCTTTATATTCCCCCTTTCGCAGCTAGTTGTGAAAGATTTCAATATTTGCTTACCTCCAACTTTTGGGTCGGCTAATGATATTCAATGTTTGCTGACCTGCCCGCTCAGCGCCCCCGTGCGGCATGTTTTGTGAATATTTCAACTTTGACTTCACTGTTGCCGGAAAATATAATATACTCTTTAACCTTTGAAGTTAATTAAACGGGATGTTATATTTGTACAAAATGCTTTTATGTTCTATTTAATTTGAACTAAGTAGGTCAACATTCTAAATATTTTCTTAGGAAAAGAATTCTTTGTATGAATTCTCAGGGAAAACTAATACTAAAATGATCATAAAATCAACAAATACTTTTCTGAAATAAGGTGAATACAATGAATAAACGGCGAATGTGTTAGTATTTTCTAGAATTTAAGAAAGCATTTAGAAATAACTTAATGGTAACCTCCAGCTTTGCATTACTGAAAAGCTGTCTTCGTATCTTGAAAACAAATGAACAACGTTTTTGTCCGAGTTTTTGTTGCGGAGACACACTACAAAAACACTACCGCTGCAACAACATTCTACCCCAAAATATTCAAAACTATAAACATTTAGATTATGCAAATGTTTCCATTCTAACCGAGAGACAGGGAAATTCGGGTAAGCTCCAACTTGCCTGAATAAAGTATTATTTCTTGTCACTGTTTTCGCTCCGTCGACTTTAAATTTTACAACAGACGCAGTAATTAACCAGCCCCTACTGAAACACTGCCTGCTAATGTATTGATATTTAAATTAGTATTGGATATGTGTGGTTTGTCTCTATACACTGAAATATCATTTACGAAGATTCCTATTACAGATAGACCTTTTCTTTAGCCTTGTTCGCACCAGGGTTGTATTTTACTCGAGTAGCAAGTAGCATTTATCCGAACAAAGGATTTACTACTGTTCGGAGTCGTTTAAGCTTAAATCTACGCACTAGGGTAGTAACTTAGTAACTAAACGTGTCCGAACAGCTACATTTTAGTAGAATAAATTAGTAAATCCTTTGTTCGGATACTTGCTACTCGACTAAAATACTATCCTAGTGTTAGTTATCAACTCGAAAGACCGCCCTAGTCGATAAACGTGTAAAAAATATGTTATTTAAATAGTAAGGGTGAGGATGGTTGACTAAAAATATTGGGTAGACAGATGACTCATAGACATTTGTTCAAAGTAGTATATCCTTAAGATACTATTAAAAAGAAACCTTAAGTAAACTTAATAAAACATAATAAGCTCAGTTGTAACCTGATATTGCTATAGTTGTGTAGGTAAAACCTCCTTTCAACTCTAATCCTCACTCAAGCCGGATCATCCCCTGATAATGTCGTCAAGACGGAATGCACTTCGGATGTTTGTTGCTGTTGTCTTACTCTGAGTTTGCACCGACGTAAATATGTGTACAAAACATTATGTTATACTAGCTGTTGTTCGCGACTTCGTCCGCGCGGAATTAAATAATATAGCCTATTTTCCTCGGGGATAGTGTAGCTTTCTAACGGTGAAAGCAAATTTGAAATCGGGCTAGTAGTTTTTGAGTTATTTCAATATATACAAAAATACAAAGTTTCTCTCTTTATAATATTAGTAGAGACTAGCTTTAGTCCGCGACATCGTCCGTGGGGAATTAAAAAACACATAATAAGTAGGTTATGTGTTTGTGCGGCCGAATTTTCAAAATGCCACTCCATTATTTAAGAGCGTCTTACATTTTAAGCAACGCATAAATTAGATTGGCGTTTCAACATTTGGCCGTATGGTAATTTAAATGAATATTAAAATTTAACAACTTTTATTAACTTTAATTGTAGTAAATAAACGTAATCAGTTAGAGACAGTAAAGTATGGTTAATGAACAGTTTTATTTGTCCGACTCCGCTATAAAAACGAATAGATAGTTGAGATAACTTTGGTAATAAAATAAAAGTATTTGTGTACGAGACTGATATTAGATTGGTCACAAATAACGACACATTTAAAACCTTCGTATAAAAGATTGCGCTAATATACAATTTTCCCTGAATATAGTTCTCCATCATTTCCTTTCCCTACGGCTTCATTAGAACGAGTTCGCGATAATTACGGAGATTTTACTTCGACGTAAGTCTGTTTTTATCGCAAACTCGGAATGAATTAATAAAACCGTAGGGTTATAAGAAAAGGGTAGGAAAGTAAAGTGTAAATAGGCTTCGGTAACACTCGTCAGACGAACAGAATAGCTTCGACTTCACGCCTGTTTATATATGTTATTCTGCCGGGCGAGCCGGCTCATTCGTGCAGATGTTATTGCGGGCTCTACCATTATTAGCAAGTGACATTAATCTCCAAAGAAATATATAAATACTTTCTGTTTATAAATCTACGTAAATAGAAATCATATAATGAGCATGTAATTCAATGTACACAAATTACTTTGGTAGAAGTAAACGAAAATAAATTCCTGTGCTCGGCTCATTCTTAGAAAAGAGGATTGACTTAAATTATATTTTCAAGAGACTATTTCTTATTCGAATTGAACTCAGATCCGTGACTCTATTTACATTCGCTCGAAGCTAATTCTGTTAAAAGTTAAGATTTGCTTTTTTAAATACAAGATTTTTACTATTATATTTTCTTTACAAAACCGCTTTTTATAAATATAAAGATTAGTTTTATAGAATTTTGTATTTAGTTGAATATTGAATTAATATATTTTAAATTAACTTTCGTAGACTTTTAAATAAAATTACTTTTTTAACTTCGAATTTATAGAATAATTCTTTTATAATCCATCAAAATGATAACTAAATAGAATAATGTAGTTATAAAACAATTTTAAAGCGACATTTTCAGTTAGTTTTTTCAGTAAAAAATGCCGTTTTTCACCGCAACACTCAAGCACACTATTTCAGAATGAACGTATAATTTTCGAGCAGATGCTTCCTATCGTTTTCACGTTACTGCCTCGCTGGCGGCTGCAAATCTCCGCGGAAAAATACCGCAGTAATTGCGACGAGTTTTCAACATTTTTAAATTAATCACACACGTAAACGAGCTCTAGTGTTACGATATAAATAAAATATATAGTAAACTAGCTGTCGACCGCGACTCCGTCTTTTAAGAAATAGAAGAAAAACGTAAATAGACTATGTTTTCTTGCAAACTATGTTCTACATCTATGGAAAAAAGCATCGAGATTCGTTCAGCCGTACTGTCAATCTATCCATCCATCCAAAAGTTTCGCATTTTATTAAGCATTTTGACCTTTTAATTTTTTGTTGTGTTTGCCTTTCTCTATTTGTTTTCTATACCCAACAAATAACAATAAAACGCCTATAAATCAGTGAATATTTATCAAAAAATCACATTAGTACTTTACTAGGTCTATACATTAATTAGATAGTTAATAGTTAATTAATTAATTATGCAGTTACAACATGTGCGTGTGTTCATATTTCACTGGAGCGCTGAACGGCCGCCAGCGCGGTGCACTGCAATAGTTAACGAGGTATACGCTAGGGGGCGCCTCTGCCTCTTTTATTAAAATATCATTAAATATAAACTGACTTTATAATTACTTTTAAAAGTGGCTGAAAAGTGATTACCACATTTAGTTAAGTCACCCTAAAGGTGAGCGTCCACCGCAAAAGAGTAAAGAGCTGATCGGGAGCTGGGCGGACACATTTTCCACTTTAATACGAAACTGCATTCTTGTGTCCACACCAAGAGAAATGAGATATGTGAAAAAGAACCGAAATGTTGTAAAGAGCGGAGGTGTGTCCGAGCTGTGTCAACAGACAGCTGCGTTATGCCGTTGGGCTCTCTTAGCTCAGCTCTATGTTTGTGGGGATGCAAGCACATTTGAGGCCGCTCAGCTCACCATCTCCCGTTCATTATTCTTTTGTGGTAGGCGCTCGGCTTAAAAATATATTAAGTACATAACTAAAGTTCTCACTCAGTGATCTCGTTAAGACTATTACGGCCGATTACTGAAACTTTATTTAAATATGCAACAAAATCTTATGATAAATCCACGTTTCAACATCAAAATGAATTAAGATGGGATTCATTTAAAAGGAATTGTATTCGACATTAATATTATAAAGAGATTTTTTTTTAATTTTTGGATTCTTATTTACTTATTGAAATAACCCAAAAACTACTGAGCCGATTTAAAAAAATATTTCACCATTAGAAAGCTACATTATCCCCGGGTAACATAGACCATATTTTTTAATTCCCCGCAGACGAAATTGCGAGCCAACAGCTAGTATTAATACAAATAAATGTGTAAGTCCCGGTTCAACAGTTTCTTGACACGTTTTGAAATATTTATTAGAAAATTAATAGTTAATCAGCCAACTTAGCGCCGAATGTTGGAGGCATTCCATAGTATTAAATTAAATTTATTGAGTTGATATTTATAGGCTGTGCAGTACAGCCGAGTTTCAGAGAGTATTACACTATAAAAGACATATAATTTAAAAAAGTAAAGTAAAGCTGGCTACGTTCAGTTGACCGTACAGTTATAACTGTGCAGTTAAAACTGACGTGCACACGTCAACGTGAACTGCTTAGTCGAACTATACAGTTTTCAGTTTTGTCTATACACGTAAGTTTTAACTACACATTCGAACTGTAGAGTCAAAACTGAGCGTCTGTAGCCGGCTTAAATAATTTATAAACGTCATCTTCATCATCATGCTTAAAAGGATGCCCCGAACCAAATTACTACGTGACCAATTTGTATTTTATTCAATAAATGATTAATATTATTATTATCTTGTTTATATTAATATGCTTTTTTCTATAACAAAAGTTGTATTTCAATCAAATTAATTTAATTTCCTCGCTTCAGTAATAATCCGGGTTCTAAAGTACAATGGGAAGGGCTCGGTAAGCCCCGTGAGGAAATAAAACGGTTTTGTACTAAAAGTCGATACATTCTGTTAACATCGGAGCCTTTTGTAACATTTGATTACTCCCTTAACTTCCTGTTAGAGTTTTCATTATTGAATTAATTAAAATGAATATTGGAAAGTAATTTTCGTTAACAATGACTAAAGGCAATAGTCATTGTTGGTAATTTTTTAAATATTCTTTTGGTAAACCGATAATAATTAATTAATGTTTCTTTTTGTCAGTTTTTCTAATCCTTTTCTTACAAATTAAGTCATAAAAATGCTATATTAAACATGTTGACCAAAAAAATATGTTATAAGACTGAATAGAATATATTTTTTAAAATGCCACGATCGCCGAAGAATGTAATTTACAAAAGATTGTAAGTCTACGGGGAAATAAAGAGTTTTTGTATAAAATTAAACGATTTTTCTTAAAATAAACATTATGAGAGCTATTCAGTGAGGTCACAAAAGTGTTCCATAGACAATGGCTCGCTTGGAATAGAGCAAGGTTGTCGCGACGCTTTTAAAATCTAAAGCAAATTCATTTTCCTTTTATATTCTTAATGTTTAACTCAATTTTTATACAAGAAGAGCTTTGAAACCTTTAATTTAAATAATAAATATATCAAAATAAAATGTAACTTAAATCGTAAAACATATATGTCGGAAGAAAGTGTGATATTTTCAAAATAATCAAGCCACGAACATAAAACAAAATATGGACTATAGGTTTTAATATAAAACTGTCTCTCTAATAGAAGTTTTTACAAAAAAACATGGAACAACAATTTCTAATATTAAAAAACGACACTGACGTACAAAGGTAATTTTCTTGTATAGTTCACTATACATTTACTTATTAATTTTCTCGGAAACTAATTTCCTAAGTACATTAATAAAGCAGGCTAGGCGCGGCGGAACATAATTTCCCAGCAGTACGACAAAGCGAACACTGCCATACAATATATTTACCAGCAACCTCTTTACTCTATTAATAAAATATTAAAAGATAATTAGGATATTAATAAACTATTTATGAATAAAAAGTAAATAACTTTAATCGAGGAAACTCAAGATTTACATTTCCTTTAGAGATTTTTTACTAAAACAACTTAAATCTACGAGTATATCTATATCTATACTAATATTATAAAGAGAGAAACTTTGTATTTTTGTTTGTATTGAAATAACTCAAGAACTACTAGGCCGATTTAAAAAAAATCTTTCACCATTAGAAAGCTACATTATCCCCGAGTAACATAGACTATATTATTTAATTCCACGCGGACGAAGTCGCGCACAACAGCTAGTATAAGATAAAATTTGGTTTGTAAGAGAAAAGTATATTAAAATAAAACAATAAATTATAAGAAAATAAATAAGCGGGTTCTATGATGTTTACATTTACAATGAGGTTGAAGTTTCACAAAACAAGTGAGTAAGAAATATTGTGATAACTCGTGACTCGTGAGCTTCTGACCCGCAAAAGGGTCTGCGTCATAATTTCCTTTGTTATGACCTCTGACGTCTGCGCTCAACTGCCCATTTTCCTTCAGGCGAAAATATCCATTGGGATTGCATATATTATTATATTTATTTTACATATTTTATATAATTAGTCTGTTATTCTTAACTTGACCAAAATAAGTTTGATACGAGTGTTAAAGCTATATTTAACTACCAGTGCTATAGACTTTTATACAGAGGATAAGTAAGGTGAATATTTCAACTGTCAATGACGTTAAATATCTCACACGTGACTTATAAAATGTCAATGTCAGTTTCATACAATTTTGTCGATTCCATCAGCGATATCGCCAATCGTAAAGTAATTTGGGTAGCCATCCGGTATTATAAATAGAATAATTGGTTTCATAATCGGCTCGAGTTCCCCGAATATAGTACCCTATTTCCATGTCTCGTGTCCCTGTCCCTATTCCGAGATCCATTTATTTTATCCCAGCGACTGATCTCTGTGATAGGAATCAGCGGCGGACACGAATTTGTTACGAATGGTGGAAAAACTCCACCGAATTTGTCCCGAGAAATTCGTGAATAAAAGACAAAAATGTTTATTCAAATATTTTGTCCCAAAATCACAAATATCACTTTTAAAGTTGTTTCACAAATTATTAATGTTACTTCTGTAGTCAGTCATTAAGTGTGTTAATTTAGTATTAAAAATCTACACTAAGGGAATCTCTTAGTGTCAAATTAACGACTGTAGGCGCAACATTAAACATTTACTTAATCAATATAAATTGATTGATATTAGTATACCTCATTTATTTAATTAGAGACGTATGCCCGAATACTGAAACTTTATTTAAATATGGAACAGAGTTTTAAATTATTGGCTATGGTCTGGTTGTCTCTGGGTGTCTCGAGCATCGCGCCATGTTGACAGTCGTGACAGACGTGATGCGGGCGAGAGGCGGTGCGCGTGTTGCGTACGATTATAGACGTGGTGTAGTGATGATTGAGCCATAATATACTCCTAGGACTGGAACGTTACACTTAGACGACGCTTAAACTCAAAATTCCATATACTTTTTGACGTCTGGTATATTGTAAATGGGGGTTATTTTAAGAATCGTTTCGGTAAACAATAGATGGGTAAATGAATACTGTTTTTGTTCTATTACATTGTATTTTTTAAAAGTCATAAGTGATATTACTAAATTATATTTTTCCAGGTGGAGCTTTCATTAGAGAGTCAGTAATGTGAGCTCTACAAAAACACGATGTCGTTTTTTGTGCGCAGTCATCTGATCTTCATTATCTATTGTACGCGTTCGTTCGGTCAGCATTTTTAAACTGACGTAAAGCATTGTAATATATTCTACTAAAATAAATTGCATTTAATATCTATTTTTACAAGCTTTGGCATAGAGAAAATGTTAACTTTATCACTTAAAAAACGATATTAAACTTAATAATAAGTAAAATTGAGCTTTATTTCAACCAAAATTAGTTTTTTTTTTTAAAGTTTATTATGGCTTATTTTGTAGTACAGTCAAACCTTGGTTAAGCGGGACCTGGGCACGCGAGAGTCATTCTCTGGTCCCGACGAGCTTAGAACTTAGAACGGATTAAAAAGAAACCTCTATAAGCGATACAAATATCACGGTCCCTTGGATTCTTGCTTATCCAAGTTCGACTGTATTTGTAATAAGATTATAATTAACTTTTCTATAACTTGTATAATTTGATTTTGGCCTACTATAATTTTAATTCAACCAAGGCAAAAATAAGGTATAACAAAATGTCGGCAAGTTCAGTCGCCAACAAGCTTATCTTGTTGACAAGTTAGGCGCACGACGCTTATGAAGACATTACCTTCGCTTTATCATACAATTGTTAAGAAAATTAGAACACTTGTCTTATACTTTTCGAAAAATTTAAAAACTTTACCGCTTTAGACCACAGGGCGCCCATGGTTATTTATAACACCGGTTTAGGGTAAATCCATTAAGAACCATGCAACAAAGGTTTTTCTTTCTATGTGAAGTCCACCAACCCGTACAGGGCTAGCGTGGTTGACTATGGCCTAGTCACCCCTTAGGTGGGCTCCGAGAACCTTCGGTGGGGACGTATGAGCTGGTGATGATGATGATGATGATGATGTTTTTCTTGTAAAAGCATTTTTTTCTTAATAAAACATTCTGTTTTTGAAATTCTACGTTTTATTTTAGCCAATGATATAACTACAAAGACTTTGGCCTCTAATTGTTTTAGACATTTATTTCGGTCCCGGATTTCTTTTATTAGACTCTCCTGATGGGGACAGCGATTACGTTTCAATTTAAAATGTAAATTCGACTCATTCAATTCTAAGAAAGTAAGATTCTATTCTTAGATATCACTTAAAAACAAGTAAGATAAAGCTTTATCTATGTTAAAGAAATAAAACATTAATTTATAATAATAAAAGATTAACGGTATTTAAGACGGTTTAAGTTTAGTCTATAGATCTTTATTAATTAGCACTATGACCTTATGCCTTAGGTACTAATCTGCTTGTTTTAAACCACACGCAAGTAACAATGTTGAACGTTGGCCGTTAACTTTACATATGAGTCCAGATTTATTCCCAGGCGAAACAACTCTTCGGTGGTTATGATGCCGGTCCATCACCTTATGTTACGTAGAAAGATTTTTTTTTCGTCCAGCACAATCATTATATTCAATTGATACTTAACCGTGTATTAAATCTTAACCATTTAAAATATCCCTACATGTAGTATTGTGTAATTTAACAAAGTAATGCTTATTTCATTGAATGCTCTTTTGATGTACACTAAGAGCCTAAAAGTACCCTTTAAGCCTTAACCGAAAACACTTAATCGGTCCCTACGCTCCATTAGGTTAAAGAAGCGAGCTAACGAGCCGCACTTCCGCCCTCCAGCGGCCACCAGAGAGCCTATTGAATACTTACAATGACTATGACGACCTTCAAATTGGTTCACTTATTATGTAAAGGATAACAGACCTTTCACTCACCCTATTCGGGATAAACCTATAATGATAATATTTAATACATAATTTATACTATACTAGCTGTTATGCGCGACTTCGTCTGCGTGGAATTAAATAATATATCCTATGTTACTCGGGGATCATATAGCTTCCTAATGGTGAAAGAATTTTTGAAATCGGTCCAGTAGTTCTTGAGTTATTTCAATACAAACAAAAATACAAAAATTCAAAAATACAAAGTTTCTCTCTTTATAATATTAGTATAGATGAAATTTAGAAAGCCTTCGGTTTTTAATAAAGTTACCATACTTTTGAGAGAAAGATCAGGAAAAGGTTGTTTAAGTTACTAACTAAAACTTTCTCTCGGACTCACGTCTCGCGTAAAGTAACTTAAAAATACCCCATGGAAGGAACAGATGCGCCACCTGGGGACTTCAGTTTCATACCAAAGTAGAACTAATGTTTGATATACATTTTGTTGATAATGTTTAGTCAGGCATCGAATTAAAAGATGATTAAAATTAAATATTTTCCTTTTTTTAAATAAAATATGTATCTTTTATAACCCTATGTCACATTTAAATTAGAACAGTTTTTTGTAAATTAATTTTGTTTCAGTGAATTTTCAATTTAGATGTTGTTCGTTCGCTCGTTAGTTTAGCATACGAAACAGATCTGTATGGTAAAATTTAATCCGAAAACATTTCAGACGGAGACTTTGCTATTATTATTTTTTTATAAAAAGCTTTACTTTTAATTATCGAAATAAGAGTAAAGATAGAACTATTTAAATTAAAGTTTTGTTCATGATAGTTTTACTACTAAATTAGATTTGCGATTTGCAGCTTTTGTTTCTCAAGAGTGATAAATGCAAGTATTACGTTAAATGGATGGATTGATGGTTGATTGAAGGTATCTCCACAACGGCTGAACGGATCTCAAAGAAATTTCGCACAGATGTAGAACATAGTGCTACTTACTAGTAGCTTAAGTATACTTATTATGTCTTTTATTTTATTTCCGCGCAAACAACAACTTAATTTATTAAGCTAAGACATAGCTTCCCTTCACCATCAGTGTTATCTCTCCTAATCATTTAGATTCCCGTTTCGAGCGTTGAATGTGCGTTAAAACTGGACACCTTAATGCGGTTTGCGGTTGGTGGTTACATTCGCACGGCTTGTTTTCTAAAGTAGCGCGCTTAGCGGTCTATTTTACTCACGCGACGCGAATTTATCGCTCTGTTGACCTTCACGTATAAATATAGTTTTACAAAGAAACAATAAGTAGTAAGTAGTAATTTCGATCCACGATGGGCTCCATTAGCGCGTATTTTGCGTAACTTCACACATATCTTTGAACTTCTTCGCCGATAATATGCACGATGTTTTTCTTCACAATCCAAAAAATAATTCTAGCTCAAATCACTTTATCGCTTTTAATTGTTACTGTTTTCCTATACTTAGTTTATTTTTTAAATCTTACTCTTTTAACTAGTAAACTCTTTTACCTCTATTTACCTTTAAATCGAGACTTTCTTGTCATGTTATCTTGTTATTTTTCGTTGGTACAGAGAACAAACAAAACATTTCGGCCCCGACTCGTTCAACTCATTAACTTTGTAAAGCAGTATGGGGACAATAACACAAAAGTTCCTCAGGCAATTTGCTTTCCCAGAATGTTGTTTAACAAATACAAATTTATGTTTAAAGTTTCATCTTATCCCTGTAGCTTAGTTGTTAGTCTGCCACTCAATCTGGTATACACTTCGATTCCCAATAAGCTATCTATACAAAAATACGGCAGCACTGCAGCTTATATACATTTATTCGTTGGATAATTAATACATTATCTTGTTAAATTATATCTTAATTTTATACATATTTATACAGGGTGCGCCAGTCGACGCCAAAACTAACACAGGTGATAGAGCAAGTCCTAAGAGCCACCAGAAAAATATAAAAAAAACGATGTCTTATAGTTTTTGAACTATAGCAGTTTCTAAATTTTCGAAAAAAAGTACATCCCGTGTCGATTTTTTAGCTCTAGTAGCTAGAACTCTTTACTTTTTTAATTTTAATTTTCTTATCTAATCTTGAATAGTGTCTGTATAACCTATTGTTTAAAATTATAAGCTTACTGTTGCAGCTTAGAAGATAAAGCCACATTTATCCGAACCATAACAGAAATAATAATTCTAGTTTAGCTGTTTACGCCACGTGACATACTAGCGTTAGTATGGCACGTCGCGTAAAAAGTTGGCGCATTTAATAAGGATTCTAAAATAGTACCGCACTTGCTATAATATTTCTTAAATTACAGGGAAAAAAAATTTTTTTTTTTCAAAAATCGTTACACGCACCACGCCACCGGCATGCGAAGGGTTAAAAA
>QDHC01002582.1:275725-288767 GCA_013186455.1 Papilio dardanus tibullus | reverse complement strand
ATCGATATTTCTCTTGTAGCTCGTATCGAAAAATTCGCCGACCGGAGCCCCTTTTTCGTAGATCCGTTAAGCCGTTTCGAAATTACCTTTAAACAGACCTTCATTCATCCATCGTCACTTTCGCATTTATTAAATTAGTAAGAAGTTAGTAAATAAATCAGGAAATTATGAAAAATCTTACGATGCTAGTATACCTAATTATTACTTACACGTCATTTTGTTGAAGAAGAGGGCAATACCTTACAGTTAGCCTACATTCATACTGACGTTTTCTTAAAGTTTTTTAACGCTCTCGCTCTTACGATCGCTGTAAAATGAGTCTTGTTTCGTTCGCCCAGCGTGCAAAGTCCCACGATTAAAATTCATAAGCAAATATCGACGCTTTATAGCGCGCGTTGAAAAAGTTCCTTTGTGAATTCGGGCTTAGTGTAAAAAAATGAGTTATTACAGTAATGTAACACGTGGGTCTGAAATAAATCTTGACAACGTCGTGATAGACCGCTGCCGCGTCTACATTTCCTTCGGCAATTTGTCACACAATGTGCGGACAACGTTCAATGTGTTGGGATCAAGACCGGGTTACGTAGACATAATTTATCATAAACTCAAACATCAAGTTGTTTTTAAGATATAAATGCAGATTTAAATAACACTTTATACTTTGAAATAAATTTATCATAGTGGTAAATATTTAGTGTCTTTTTCTTTTACATTTTAGTAAATAAATTAGTTCACAAAAAAAACTAAATAAATTACATGTCTAGACAATTATGTTCTTAGTTGAACTAGTGACATATTTATTTGCACCGGAATTTATTATTATTGTAGTGTTTGCACCAAATAACACAAATAAAGGCAGACAAACTGAAGATAAATGTCTTTACGGCCGCCCTAATGCTTACGGTAATTTGTCACAAAACTTTTAAACTAAGACCCGCCCGCATTCTTGTTATATAAAAAATACAATCAAAGGAATTTCCATTGTAGCGTTAAACTGTTTAATAAAGTAACTTTTATATTGATTAAATATTGTGTATTTTGTGGAGTCACGCAAAATACGCGCTAGTCGTGCGGAACAATGGTGCCCATCGTGAGTCGAATTACACTACAATACTAAATATTGTGTCAAATAAAAAGCTAGTAATTTAGTGAGTCGATAAATACAAGCAAGCTATTAGCCATTTTAAAGTATTTTTTCGTGTAACTTGACTCTCGGAGTTTTATTAAGTCTAACTATTTGAAACTTTGAATTGTATTTTTTTAATTACATTGCTTTACCAAATTGAACAGTGATGTAGTTTTAAAAAATCTTTAAATGTAAATAATATAATTGTAATTAATACGTCATATTTAATTATCCGAGTTTTTGGAAAACGGTCAAAATATTCTGGGAAAGTTATAAATTCCAAATAAGTTATGAAACAACGAAATAATTAACCGAAGTTAATTATCCCACGAAGGAGAGAGAAGGTTGGAAATTACATTCGACGTAAATAAAGAATAATGTTTTCTCTACAATAAATTATTACAACAAGCTGATTTCTAATTATAAATATTCCTAGAATTAATTCTGTTTTTATTTTTAACTAGCTGTCACCTGCGGCTCCGTCCTTGTGTAACAAGAATTTAATAATTTAATGTGTTATTTCAAACTATATTCTACATCGTCAATGCGTTCTGGAGATGTTCTAAACATCCATCTAAATATTAGCATTAATTTTAACAAATATTAATATAACAAAATAAGCAATCTATACTGATATTAGAATATTTTTGTGTGTATTAAAATAACTCAAGAACTACCGGGCCTGTTTCAAAACTTCTTCCACCATTAGAAAGCTACATTATCTCAGGGTAACATAAACATCATTTTTTTAATTCTACGCGGACGAACTCGCGATCAACAGCTAGTTAATCCTTATCCTTATCCTTACATTGTATAAAACAATAACGCTTTTTATGTTTGTTGCTATACAAGCTTGAATCTTTAAAACTACGCAACGGATGCGTTTTTTTTTAATAGATAGAGTGATTCATAAGGAAGGTTTTCATGAATAATACATTCACAATATAGTAGAGTAACACTGATAATTTAGAGGTTTTTAATATGATGTCGTAAATTAACACATTTTTAGCGCTTACATTGCAAACGCTGCAGTATTTACAATAGTATCAGCATTATACCGATTTGCACCCGTGCAAGCGGGGCGGATCGCTAGTAATGTAATAAAAAACATTATTTATTCTCGTGTCTCTTCTATTTCATTGGTTTTCAGCTCAAAACCAACTGAGCAATAAATAATTCATACTCAACTTTTAGTTAGTGTTTACTCCGACCCATATCATGTGTATCATGGCTCAGCGCTCGTATTAAATAACTGTCACTAACAATGAACCCATAACAAACTCGTATAACATTATTAATATCGACAAAAACGTACTTGATGAAGCAAACTTAAAAAAAAAACATTAAAATGGTTAGTCATTAATATTTTCCTTAATTGATTTATCTACAGTCGAATATGGTTAGGCGAGAGGCCAAGGGACCGCAATATTAGTTTCGCTTAAAGAGGTTTCCCTCTAATCTGAATTTCTTGCTTATAAAAATCGTCCCTCGGGACCATACCGCGATACTTGCTTACTGAGGTTTCTCACTAATCCAGGTTGGACTGTATTAATAATTTCACAAGATTCAGATTTAATATAAAGAACAGTTTGTCACTTAGTTTCTTTAAAAAAAAACATTAATAATTACCCAAAAGGAGTAGTTTTAACACTCCAGTCTTGTAAACAAGTTACTTGGCGTATATAATTGTTTAATTCGTAAAATAAAGCAATCTATAAAACAATTTGTAGTTTTTAAAAGGAATCGTGTTGTACAGTCGCCCCTATTTTCCTTTTTGCCGGAGCGCAGCAAAGTTTCCGAACATTCATTAAAACACGACTCTTATTGCGCTTTGTAATTTCCAACCAGCTTTAAACAGTACCCCTCAAAAGGTACAGTTACCTTAGCGTTCTTTTATATTTTTACTATATTTTTTGTGTTAATTTCCTTTTCTACCAAACTGTACCATACGTATGTGTTCGTTTTCTTATTATTCTTTGAAGACTTTCTTTATGTTTACAAAACTAATTATTATTATTATTTACCCGAAGTTCTTACGATGAAAGAAAACATAGTAATGTCTGCACATGTCGGCGAAGAAATTCAAAGTTATGTGTGAAGTCACGCAAAATACGCGCTAGTCGTCGAGTTGCGGATAATGGAGGCCATCATGGGTCGAACTACTACAAAACTAAACATCTACTATCTAACTATCAATATTAAGATTGTACTTGAACATAAGCAAAATAAATGCAACATTAATCATAAAAATAAAATGTTTTACTCAAATTAGATAGGATTGAGTCTGCTATCAGCATTTAAAGTGCCGTAAAATTCTCTTTTATATTTTAGTAATGATTTTTTTTCGGCTGCCATAATAAAAAGTGGAAATCCTTTTTGGCAGAGAACGGTCCGTTTTTATGGAAGAATCTGTTCGTTACAGGCGTGAAAATATCCAACTTCCAACAGTTACTGCCCGACCTTAATTTTCACACAAAACGTGAGATTTTCTTTTCTTTCCTTTCACTTACAAGAAGTACTCATTTCTTTATATTTCGCTAAAAATAATAAGTCGTAACCATAACGCGTCTATGTTTATAAATATCTATGTTTTTAAACAAATATAAAAATGTTATAATTTAATATTTGTATTCTTATATAGTTTCATAGATATTAAGATAAATATTATGTAAAGAGATATAATCCTTTAAACTTATTTCCATAAATTGTAAAGTTTAAAAGACATTTTCTTAAACGTCTCAAGAAAGCTCACGACAAACTTTCTTTTGTTTCGAAGCTTTGCTACGTAAAATATTAAAACGCTCTGCCAAGAACGACAAGTGTGAAGATGTATTTTTTATATTTAACCTTTTAACACTGAACACTTACTCCTGTATAGAGTATTTAATAAAAAATAGACAGTCATTTTGTCTTGCAATGGGATACTTTACTCTAGCTTAACAAGTTACTAGTTTGTTTAGTTTTCAATGAGGTTGTGTCATCAATCAAAATTACAAAACTAAAAAGCACTTACATTATCTTTACTAGGTATACAAACGAAAACTATCGCATGCTATGTTCCAAAAATAACAAATGAAATCTTTACTTTGCGTTTTAAATGCTTGCATTACAATCCATGTAAAGTGACTTTAAAAAGAAAGCTTTAGAAACGAGATTGTAAAGCGGCGATGCATCTGCGGAGGAAGTAATAAAATACCACGAGAGCTGTTAGTACAAGTCAGAAGTATTCTCGCTTCGTTTCACACTAACAAATACTTTTCTTAAATGGATACAAGTTAAACACGACAAATATTATAAAATATACAAGAAGAAAGGCGTCAAATGGAAAACATTCCGTGTTTTGTCTTGCGGTCTTGCGAAGGTCTAATTTTAGTCCACTTTCTTCTATCCTTTTCTTATAAGGAAATGATGTGAATATGAAGTGGATTTGGCGGGGGAGGGGACGGATAGGAAGAGGAATTATACTCTTGCTGTGCGTCTCCTCCTCCGTAGATTAAGGGTAGGTAACGTATCCGCAATTGCAGGTGTCTATGGGCAGCGGTCGCTTCACTTTTTCAGTCATCATCAATAAATGTGGCCGCTTGCTCGTTTGCCGCTTTATATTATAAAAAAAAGTATAGTCTATCATTCTTTTCACGCGTTGCCATTAGCGGAAAACATATTAGTAAATTGAACTAAACTGTTTTCAGTAATATTAGTTAATGTGTAGCGACGGCGTAGCGGGTGTAGCATCGGCGTAGCGGGCGTAGCATCGGCGTAGCGAAGCGAAACAGTTCGATAAACAAATAAGAGTAATAACAATGAATCGAAGTTTGTTCGTTGTGTAGTTAATTGTTATTACGCTCCACCGAGCCTTGGATTGACTAACATTTGTATGCTTCGCTGAATTATTCTAAACATAGGCATGATTAATAATATCATAACAATAATGTTTTTTTTTTAATAAAAGCGGTTCGATAATCATATACCAATAATCAAAGATATGAATTCTATTTAGGAATATATTTTAGTTAATATTATAAAATGATAGAAATCGTGTACCTATAAAAAATCAAAATGTATTTAATATCTACGTTAATTTCTATGTTAAAGCAGTTTATTACTTTATGAAGGTAAAAAGTTCAAAGAAATATAAAGACTTTTTTGGGTGACAATGTCTATTATGAAAGCTTCATTTCATAGCAAACGATACGCCTTTTGAATGAAAATTTGGGTCAGAGTGGGCATTGTGTGAGCTGCGTCACTTCACGCTTGTAATAGACATTGTCCCTGATAAAAACTCATTGCTTGTGATCAAACATTTTTTACTGTTTCCCGTTTCATACCACTAGTCGTGCTACGCGGATTTGCACATGTATGAAATATTAATGGCTACTCGCCCCGTCCCTGACTCGCAGGAAGTGGGGGTAAATCTTGTCACAGTCAACTTTAGTCAATTGAATGTCTTTTGAGCGTAAAAAGGTTGGATTTACCCAAAGTACATACGCTATAAAGCGATTCGATAGCGAACATTAAAAATGTATGGAACTGACAATCGCGTTCGATATCTCACACGTGACAATCACTTATGTCAATTGTGTCAGTTTCGTATATTTTTGTCGATTCCATATAGGAGCGGCCCTGTAGGATAAAGGACTACATGGTAAATATGTATCAAATGAAGCGATTCATATAATAATGATCGAATTTTACTTGAGAAGTTTATTTGATGTTATATAAAAATTTAAACCGGAAAATGCTACAGTAGTGGTAATTCCAGTCACATACTCAACTTACACGTTGCAGTTAAAAATACATACCACGAATTTTCGTCCGCGCAGTAACTTTAGATTTTCATACTTTTAATATTATAACGCTGTGAAGATATTTCTTACGCGACCGAAATAGAGATTTTAAGAAGAATTTTTAGCAAGTTTGCGACACGAATATAAAGTAAAAATGTATTACTGTGACCTTTGCGGCTACAAACTTGCATGTATAAGTTGAAACTTCATTTTATTATGAACTAGCGACCCGCCCCGGCTTCGCGCGGGTACAAATTGGTATGATGCTGATACAAAATAATAATTTACTACATAAATATGTTTGTATATACAACGTTCGCAGCTTTTGCATCATTACACAATACAAAAATGTGTTAATTTACGATACCATATTAAAAACCTCTAAATTATCAGTGTTACTCTACTATATTGTAAGTGTATTATACATGAAATCCTTCCTTATGAATCACTCTATCTATTAAAAAATACCGCATCAAAATCCGCTGCGTAGTTTTAAAGATTTAAGCATATATAGGGACAAACATAAAAAAGCGTTATTGTTTTATACTATGTTAGGATAAGGATAAGGATAGAAAATTCTCTGATGACAAATGAAATGATACACAGCAATACCACACTTAGACCAGTTCTAGACCATTTTTAAGTGTTAAAATGTTATAAATTAACAGATTTTCTTCAACACAACTTGAACAATCTACAAGCAAACAAACGAATTAATTCTACAAAAATGTAAGACAACGACAACCACGATAAACATCGCAAAGCAACACTACCAAAACACCGAAGTAAGTGCGGCCTGCGGAAAGTATGCTCGTATGTATGAGGAGACATGAACCCTATCATCGCGTTTTAATATAATAATTTCTCGCCACAGCACCATCTAGTGAACGGTATAGTCACCAACAACATCCGGAATATAATAGTAGCAATTTCAATCTTTAAACTACATAGTTAAACTTAACTAACATCACTTAAATTAATTACGGAAATACGCATTATCATTGTACCCTCAGTTACATCGCGCGAGAATAACATCATAGCGTGCTAAGTAAATGCTTAATACAACTTAGTGCTTATGTAATTTGCGTGTCGTGTAAACGTGTAACGTGTATTGTAAATTAATAAAAACTTAAGTATTGTCGCGACAAAAGTTCGTAATAATATGACCGGCTAGCTATCGCACTTAGAGTTGTTGTTCTTTAGTGAACCTACAGTAGGGGTTTTCCTGAATAACATAATCTATACTAAACTTAAAGAGGAAAACTTTGTATTTTTGTATGTATTGAAATAATTAAGTACTACTAGAACGATTTCAAAAATTCTTTCACCATTAGAAAGTCACATTATCCCCAAGTAACATAGGCTATATCTTTTTAATTCCGCGTACAAAATCGTGAACAACAGCCAGTCCCTGAATAACCTGTAAACTTGTTTTTTAATACGAGAATGGGTTCCACGACTAGCGGATCAACTAAATTAAGTGGTCCGACGCTTATGGACATCTGCAATGCTAGAGGAACCACAGATGTGTTGCCGGCCTTTGAGAGAGGAGTACGCTCTCATTATTATTATTATTTTATTTTGCCAAAAGTATTTCAATGTCAATAAATATTTTCATCAATAAAGGTTGTCGTTAAAGGAAATACAATTTTTTATTTCCATCAAAGTTATATAAGTATAATAGAGTTTATGTTGAAGCGTAACATCCACACAATATGCCTTTATTGCGGTCTTGAGCAGGCAATACGGTTTTATTGCACTTTCTATCAGCTTAATGGATCATAAGGGAGCAACAGCTTCGAGTACTCGGCACATGTACGACCGTACAGCCACTGATACGTTTATGTTCTGATAAATTATTGAAGATTTTGTAACGGAAAAAAAGTATAAGAAACGCACGCAAGTTCTTATTTAATCGAATACGAATTTACTGGTTTGGTAATCAAAGGAAAGTAAGGATAGGTTGTTTGAATTATGATATCAGAACGAAAGAAGTAAATTTTGTTATGACGACTAATAGAGATGCATCAAAGAATACGTAATTTGTACACTATGTAGAGAAAAAAGACAATGCTGCTCAATTTTTTAATGTCAAGAAATGCGTTTATGCAACCCTACGCGAGCTGGGCACAGAAGGTAGCCGGAACATCCACTAGAATCTGACCGCCCTCAAAGGCACTACAGCGGGGTCAAAGGCACTGCTTCTCGTCCGCGAGAAGACAATTCTGTTCTCCTGTAACCCTCTTGATTATAGGAAAGAATTCTTGCCTCGTGTCTTTTAACACGAAAAGTTCACAATTTATATTATACAGTGTAATGTTCCAGTCATTGGGGTATATTATGACTCAAACAACACCACGTACATCGTATGTAACACGCGCACCGCATCTTGTACGATGTAACGTAGCCAATACACCACATATTTCTAGAATAAGGCGAATAGTACGCCAAAAGAAATGTGATACTCCACAACCAAACACTTTATAGTAAAGTGGACTCGGTGTAAAATGTCGGTTATTTTTAGCTTCTCGTTATGTATAGAAGAATAGAATCCTATTCAGGTCAGCCTCCGCGGGACTCGTCACGAGTGACGTCACTGTTTGTTACACCTAACATGTTACATCCTTACTTCTGTGTCTGACTTTGAATCGAACTATAGAAAATTACTTTTAAACGTCTTGTATTCGAAATAGACAATGAATAAAGTTAAATAATTTTCATTATGAGCGTCGATAGCTCAGGTGTTTAGCTTGTGACTTGTTATCTACAGGTCTTGAGTTCGAATCCTGCCATGTACCAATGTGTTTTTCGATTTTCGAATTCCATAAGTACATATTTACCCGACGCTCTGACGGTGAAGAAAAACATCGTGATGCAACCTGCACATATCGGCGAAAGAAATTCAACGATATATGTGAAGTCGACTGCAGGGGGCCAGCGTGGTTAATTATGGTCTAGTCAGTTGGTGATGATGAATTTTCACTATGTAAATAAAATTGTGTTTTACGTAAACGTCTTTTAGGTTAATAGTTTTTTTTTCTTTATTTCAAGTGTTTATAAAAATAAGTGTAAATAAATGTAAAAAAATATATCCATCTACATTTTAAGATAAAGCGATTGCACAATTTTATCTCTACATATTATTATTCGGTGCACGTCGGTGTTTCATCTTTCACGTTCTTAAAAATATTTCATATATAACTTCGCACTTTAACTGCAGAATTTTACAGTACATTTTAAATATTAAACATCTACTAAGAACATTTCTCTAATCTGACATAAATAAAAGAGATCATAAAAAGAATTTATGAACAGACAGATACTGCGACAGGAATATAAAGTTAAAATGCATAGCCGTGGCGACTTTACGAGATTGTCTCTACAACTATAAGAATTTCTTTTAACTGTTTGTTTTAGAGATTCCACTATACTAATGATTCTATCCAACTTGTAGAAATCGTAGCAACGTAGCTCCGTAGCAAATGCGTAGACAGATCTACGCAGCTTTATAAAACTAAATTAGGTTAGTTGATTATAAAACAAGCTACTAATTATGATTTTATGAAATCTAACGAGACATAATATTTACCTTCTATAAACATGTACGTCGTTAAATTGTACTTAGTTAATTTCTATGTCATAAGAGAGGAAGAATTTTATGATATAAAAATCCGTAATCTGACTTACTCTAATAAGTCATAGTTGTCAGTTTAGTGAGAAATTTGTGTATAAGTATTTTTATGAAGAGGTGTCATGATGTGTGCGGGTGACGGCGCGAAATTAAATTTAGTTCGGAGACAGCGTACAATAAATCTGGACGGAAACTGCTTTTTGGCACGAAATGTAATTTTGCATTAAGCAAAATTAACATTAAAATAATGTACATTTTGTGTTTTATGGCGACGCAGATTTTAAATTCGTTTTACATTTTGAGATGAAGTTAAAAATTGGTTACTTTTTTATTAATTTTATAAAAAACTAGCTGCTGTGCGTGACTTCGTCCGCGTGGATTTAAAGAATATAGTTTATGTTACTCGGAGATAATATAGCTTTTTAATGGTGAAAGAATTTTTGTAATCGGTCCGGTTCTTGAGTTATTTCAATACAAACAATAATACAAAAATTCTAAAATACAAAGTTTCTTTCTTTATAATATTAGTATAGATTACGTCATGAGCTTCACTTAAAGGTGCCTCCAAACGTTCAGTTATAACTGATATACATACGCCAATTTGAACTGCACAGACGTACTGTACATTTATCATTTTCGCTTACACATGTCAGTTTTAACTGTGCAGATGAACAGAGGGGTAACTCGAATTACATGAGAAATAAAGGGATTCAATAGCAAACTGACAATGACGTTCGATATCTTACACGTGACAAACATATGGCTTATCGAATGTCATTGTCAGTTTCATATATTTTTGTCGATACCATCAGCGATATCGCCAATCGAAAAGTACTTCGCCCCCTGTTCAGTTGAAACTAAACGTCTGTAGCCGGCTTGAGTGGTGTTAACAGCTATTTAAATAACTAAATCTTGGCAGTATCTTATATAGATTTTTCATTTTCATTTTCCCTTACAAACTGTACAGTAAATAATAAAGTTAGACAAAGCACAAGTTGGGTGAGTACGTTGACAGTTCAAGTTACACTGTAAGTTATATATCTTGTTTACGCCGAGCGTGTCCAAACTTAGCTTGTAAAATATAATACATCAAGAAATAAATGAACATAGAAATTCAAAGATATGTGTGAAGTCACGCAAAACGCAGTAGTCGTGGAGTTGCGGAAAATAGAGCCCATGATGGGTCGAAGTACACTGCACTACACACATACAAAGTGGTCATCAAGTTTTATTAGCGTACTAAAGCATTTATTACTTCTATGCATAGATAAATAATTTACTTTTTACAGCTATAATCGAAACTAAAATTATAAAGAGGAAACTTTTGTATTTTTGTATGTATTGAAATAACTCAAGAACTGCTGGGCTGATTTCAAAAATTCTTTTACCATTAGAAAGCTACATTGTTCCCGAGTAACATAGGTTATATTATTTTTAATCCGCGCTTACGAAGTTGCGAGGAACATATAGAAATGTAGAAGATAAACTATTGAACTTTAGTCTAATATTTTTATTGACGTTTTCTCTACATGTTTTATTCAATTTTATAGTCAATTCGGTCAAATGTGCAAGGCTTTTATTTAAGATGGTATGTTGAAATCATTTTAAAATAACTTATACGAGCGAACTCTACAAATAGTGATATTGCTTCTTGAAAAGACAATCACTACAAAAGTTGTGAGTGCTTGGCGCGGATATTGCTTCTAGTGTTCTGGATATTTTGTTATTGTTACAATAAGAAACGAGAATACAACACATTTTTACACATGAGTATATTTTTTAATTAAAAAAGTCTATCAATATAATCAATTACAACAAAATAAACCTAGAAGCGGTGATTGAAAATGCAATAAAGCAGTTTGACTCCACTCATGGTATATTTGGAAGAAAAATGGGAATTAAAAATGTCTACATTGGTTAAGTTTTTCAGTAGTCAAAATAGACTGTACGTGCATACATAACAGCAAACATTAACCTCTCAGTCAAACAATAAAAGTCTTCTCTGAAATTAAACTTAATTTGTCTGCGGACCTCGTAATTATGCTCTCCCGTGTACATTATGAATAATTTTATAAAATACTGTGCAGTACGTAATGCTCAATGAACCATTACTACTTGGGGATGAAAGGTCTCATTTGCATGACACAGGCGACACTCAATCGACCGAAAAAAAACGAAACGTTATAACTGAATGGTCAACGTTATTTTAACTGTTATTTTTCTTTGACAAAGAACTACAGACAAACGCTAGCAAATAGCTTTTTCCAGTCGATAAAATAACAAACTTTACAAATACTTAAAAGTAGCTTTAAGTTTGATGTTACATAAAAAATATACTGTTGAACGGTATAGTAATCCTAACTGCCGTACTCAGAGTAGTTAAATGGCCACTAAGGGACTTCCTAAGGGGGTCTTATAAGAAATCTGCTCTAAGCAACTGTATAATTAACTATTAATGACAGTGGATAAAAATAAAATCATTTGATCTCTTATAACTTGATTAACTTTGTTATAATAGAGAGCATTTGGAATTAAAAAATACATAAGCATAATAAACATTTTAAACAAATGCAATAATAATTTTCCAAATAGCGAGGGCGTTATTGTGACTTTCATTTGGCTATTAAGTAAATTTAGATCGGCCCCGTGCGGTAATAACATTGCATTTATAGTTATATTCTTTGCATATTTACTGAAATATACATTAAATTAACGCTATTTACATTAACACGATTTTATATATTATTTTAGTCCCGATTTGCCACAAATGAAATGAAACTAATGATTACCTGAGTAATACAAATCCAACCCTGATTTTAACGAAAACCGGTTTTTACGGTTGGTTTTTACACTCCTTTTTAATAATAGTACAAAATACAGCTCGACACAATGAAACCCAGAATTTTAATTTTATACATTTTCTAAAAATAATCAACTACAGTATAGCTATATAATTGTTTTAAAAACATATTATGCAATAGTCATGGGGCCTACCCAAAGTATGTTTCGATTGGCGATATCGATGATGAAGTCGAGAAAAATGTATGAAACTGAAAATAACATTCGATAAGTCATATGCTTGTCACGTGTGAGAAATCGAACGTCATTGTCAGTTCCATACATTTTTGATGTTCGCTATCGCGACGCTTTGTAGCGCATTTACTTTGGGTAGCCCCTTGGTTCCATTTCATTTTGTTATTCCATCATTGCACTGCATCTATCTTGCATTTATTTTGCATTCACATCTAAGACAAACCGCAAACAGATTGATGATAAAGATCCTTCAAGTCATCAATAACCATTTGCAAATGTAGTCACTTAGCGGTGACTGCTTTTATGCATATTGTGCAAGTAGCTTTTAGGATGACTCACACTAAACCGTGTCCCGGCCGGGACGTGCCAATACGAAATATACGAATGTGCCCGAGCCGGGTGACGGACGGTGCAATGTCAAAATATATTTTGTATAGATAGACCATGTGACAGCGCGGGCCCGGACTA
>QDHC01002582.1:252448-267873 GCA_013186455.1 Papilio dardanus tibullus | reverse complement strand
CTATAGCTTAAATAATTTAGGAATAATTGATATTTTAAAACCGCACTAAAAATACTGTTTACAGTATAATATTTCCAATTTTATAAATTAATGCAAAATGTTACTTTATTTTTTTCGTGTCGTATACAGTATGCGCCAAGTTTAATCGACACAGTTCAGATTTTGTACGGAGTCTACAAAGTTTTACAAACTTTAACGTTTAGGTAAAATTTAATACATTAGTGCTATTGTAGTGTTTAAGTTTCGTTCTTATCTCACTACGTAACGTTACTTTACCTGTGAAACTATTAAAGAAGGAAATCTAGACTAAATGTTTCCCTTTTTGACCAATTAGCAACAAAGCGGGAAACACGGAACGATTTTTTAAAAATATGTTTGGAAATATTTAAAATTACCCAAAGAAATAATGATACTCGTAGTAACATAAAAACTGATAAAATTTCGCCTTATTTTCCACTAAAGGTAAGGTTCGACCCATGATGGGCTCCATTTTCCGCAACTCCACCACTAGCGCGCATTTTGCGTTAATACACATATCTTTGAATTTCTTCGCCGATATGTGCCGGTTGCATCACGATGTTTTCCTTCACATAAGAGCGTCGGGTAAACATGTACATATGAAAATCGAAAAACACATTGGTACATGGTTGAATTCGAACTCGGGACCTGCAGTTTACAAGTGAAGAGCTAACTGAGCCACCGACGCTATTT
Organism: Papilio dardanus tibullus; assembly: GCA_013186455.1. Taxonomy (NCBI): domain Eukaryota; kingdom Metazoa; phylum Arthropoda; class Insecta; order Lepidoptera; family Papilionidae; genus Papilio; species Papilio dardanus. The sequence continues at coordinate 267,162 of QDHC01002582.1, read as the reverse complement.
TCCACTATTAAAGAAATCAACATAATAAACAATAAAAGAATGTCTAAAGAGTAAAAGCCATAACGGGCTAAGCTCGAGGGCGTGATAGATTTTCATTATAAAATACTTTAAAAAAAGTTCAAAGCACACTTTTACGACAGTAATTACCCTAATGGACTCGGACAGCTTTTGTAATTCTCTCATCAAAGAGCTTATTTTATTTTGCGGAGAATATTGTTTTGCAGCTCCGAGGAAATAATTTTAAATCATTATATACTCCTTACATTATTTAATACAGTCAAATGTTAAAACGCCATTATAATTGTGTCGCTTAAAATCTAAGCGGTATCAAAATTAAACGAGTTCGTCATAGAATTTGGAGTTTTAGTTTGGACTTAACATGTAAGACGCTCTTAAATATTTGAATGGCGTTTGAAAATTCGGCTGTTAGATTTACTATCGAATATGTGCTGCAATCAAAAACTTTTCAGGCACTGTGTATCATTTAGTATAGATATAATAAATCTGCACTAAGGGACTACTTGAGTTACTAATTAGTAACTCTGAGTGCGGTTCAGCGTTAAAAATTTGGAACATGTAAACCCGTAATGCATTCAAACTATTAAAATTTTCGTGAGACACCTTTATCAACAAAAATTAAGCGGCTAAAAAGTTACAAGTTGATGGACTATGCCGCTTAATGCACCAGGTATTTTAGACATCATTAATTAAAAAGTAGAAAAAACTTGCAAGGAAGTTAATACATTTGACATTAAAACTCTGCAAGTAACCGAACGACGAAGTTTGTTTGCCAGCTCATTTTGTATGCCAGTAATCTCATTTTTATTCATCGTTCAAACAGTTACAAAATGGCGGATATTAAGAGACGCCCCGCGGTGGCCGGATCGAGAAAAATCAGTTACATTTGCAGGAATGAGGCAATTTTTTAATGACTAAATTTGGATTTTAGAGTAGTCAAAATTATTTTAAGAAATAAATATTTTACCTAGAAATAACATAGCTTAGTGTCTCTAAGGTCAAAGCTGTCCATAATTTAGGCTCTATGTCATCTTACCGCTATATAAGGAATAAACTCAGCACGTGCTGAATTTTTTTAAAGGAAATATATTTATCAGATTAATAAAACCTGGTAGGAAGAGTACAGATTATTTAGATCAGATCTTGATAAGAAAATAGCCTTTTATTTATATGAGAAGGGCAAACGAGCGGCAATTTTTACTGTGGATCTTAATTCGTGTGATGTTTGATTCTCGAAATCGTGCTTTACGTTATCTACCACAGTTTTCTTTATTACCTTCATCATCATTATCATCATCATCAGCCTTTCTCTGTCCACTGCTTGTCCTTATTACCTTGGATTCATAAAAATACTTTTATAACACTAAACTGAGTTACTCTTAATTTTATAATGTTTACCCAGTCTCAACCGAACCTTGATGTTTACGAAAACCGATGAAAATATATTTTGTTTGCTATTGTACGAGTTTTCAATAGATTCGCTTTACGGTCTGTAAAACAGGGTTCCTTATCGGAATTTTAAAAATAACACGTTGCATACGACAAAAGTGTATTGTGGCAGAAAAATTATTCTGCAGAGTATGCAATCATGCGGTCTGATGTACGAACTGTGTATGAATATTTGAACACTTGCTTTACTTTACTCCGTTTGTAAAATGAAAAACGAAAACTTTTTAACTTAATATTCGTAAAAATTAAATGTTTCAATGAATAAATACGCTGTAAGTTCAATTTATTGTTAAAAAAATGCGTTTAAAAAAAAAAGCTTAAAAAAACTAAAAAGTATAAAATATCATAGAATAGAATTAATTTTATACACCTCTGCAAACTATTCATACCTTTAATTTTAATAAAATACTATTATTTGTGAGCTATAGCTATTTATTGATAGGTTTGAGGTCGGAGCCAAGCCCAAAACAAAACAAAACTTAATATTATAAACAGCTTACTTACTATAAAACAATTTGTATACTAAAGACATACATACAATTGCGCGACCGTCTTTAGACGGCTTAAAGATAGACTGTCTAAATCGATTAATTAGGCATCTCTGTTTTTAATAAAAGTATTGTGTCTCTCTTCAACATTCCGCATTTGTAATTAGTAGTTTCCTATAGAAGTCAATGGGAGTTGGTTGTGGGGATTCATTAGCCATTGTTAGGTTGTAAATTACTGGAAGCTCGGTGGCTCAGCGGCGATCGCTAAGCGGCCAATTATTGGTTTCCAGCGCTGCGAGCGCTTCAATCGCTAAGCTTGATTAACACTAACAGAAAGTGGAATGTGAATTTCAGCTACGTTTGCTGATTTCGGTTGATTATCTTTCTGGACAAATTAGCGGTCAGAATGTAGAATTTAAAGGCTGTTTAAATGACGCTTATTGTCACACTCAGAGATTTTAATTCGTGTAGATTTATGACCAATTTACACTAAGTGGCTCAATTAGTAATCAATCAACGAAACAGTTAGTTCATCAACCTTATCTTTTTTTCCAAACATAGTTGAAACTGCTATACAAATGTTATTATTACATCTTCTAATAAAACTATCTAGCAGCAGTGGAAAAAGTTAAATAAACTTCGTAGAAAATATCTTCAATAGAATTGAAAGCAACGTATAGCTCTATTGGGATGGAATAGTCGAAAACGAGTCAAAACGTCCGACAATAACACTTCACGTCCAGTCTGCGGTCGCAAAACATATAAAAGACTTCGATCGCTGTATCGGTTTCTTAGATCTTGTCTTGACAGCTTTCACCATATAATAAAACGAAGTTTCCATGAAGGGAAACAATATACGATACATTGCGGCGTTTGAACCCTATACATTTAATTAGACTAGCGGAACCAGCAATGTAACTCAAATAGTAGTAAAGTTTGAAAAACTAAACTTTGCGTATTCAACTAAATATTAGTAACAGAAGGCGAATATCCAATTCTGTAGTCACTTAGAAGGTCATGAAATATATTTTTATATAATGTGACGAATATAAAGTTGTATTTTTATCAAGTTCTCCTTATTTGGTGTTTCTATGACAAGTTTGGGCTTACGTTTCTATTTGAAGGAGGTTGTAATTAGTAAATATATAGTGATTTTGTAATTGGTATGGAACAAGACTATTGTAGGCCACCCACAAATGTGTTGATCCAACACTTGGTTTAACACATTTTTGTGTTCTTAACTTCTCTCACATTAAAAAAAAGATGGGCATATCAATATTGGCTTTTTCTTATAAAAGTGTTTCTTATTCCCTTGTAATATAATATAATTTGCATTCGCATGCTTATAGAATACACAATAACAACAACAACTAAATTAAGTTTGAGTTCGTTCTCGCCGCACCTCCCCAGGGAGAGGTCCTAATGCCTATGTAACCGTGCCGTTTGCATTTTAACTTTGTGACTATATTAAAACTAATATAAGTTATTAACAACTAGTATGTTGATGGTTTGCTATTTATTTGGATTATGATTATATAAAATCAAAACTAAGTGACGATGTCTTGAAAGTATTAAGCTTAAGTATATCAAGTCTTGTGTCTTACAGGATATTTTAATGTTGAAATACTTCAAACAAAAACAGATCTTTATGTAATTTCGCGGCCTAAATCAGACAGTTTTCGACATTTAAAATTAAGTATAATGCCTGCAGGTGCCTGATAATTCTGTCAATAGTCTATGGGCGCCAGCGATGCTGCCCTGATGCACCGCTTTCTGTAAACCCGAAACCGTTTTAGCACTACAGCGAAATCCTCCAGTGATTCAGTGCGCTGACCGTGAGTACCGGTGCGGCTGGTGACCGACGACCTCACTCCCCGCACAAGCCCCGCGAGACCCGCGCTCATCCGTAGATCTACCCGATGTGCGGAGAATTAAAAATCGTCGGTTATCTACCCACACTAAGCCGGTTCCCGCCAAATTCAAAATTCCTATGACGAACCACAGTGCATCTGTACCGAACATATTAATTTAATTTAATTAAATTACTTATTCAATGATTGAGAAATGTACATTTTATTTTAGGTCATCATAAATTAAGTTTAGTTAGTGCAATAAATTGTGCAAGCGTCAGAAATTCCTTTCACGTTTTCATGAAACTTTAGTCGCTTCCTTTCAGTTAGTTTATCAAAGGATTTGAAGTTAGAAATACTGGTTTTAAATCTCTTCGATAAATCACAGGGGATGAAACTATTTGTCACGTATTTGTTTGGTAAATTGATTAAAGTTTCACACAATATTTAGCCAAAGAGCACAACAAAAAGATTGTATATTATGCCAATAAATAAAATAATATTTTTAAGTTAAACGTTAGAAATGTAATAAAGGTTTTTTCTATTATTATTATTTCACAGAACAACGGGGCTATCCAAAGTACTTTTCGATTGTTGATATCGCTGATGGAATCGACAAAAATGTATGAAACTGACATTGACACTCGATAAAATCATGTGATTGTCACGTGTGAGATATCGTACGTCAATTTTAGTTTCATACATTTTTGACGTTCGTAGCGAATGTTAACCCCACAGGCTTTGTTAAACGGTCTTATAAACATTTTATTACCGAAATAAAATTTGACTTGAATAAACTAACCTCAAAATAAATCAAAGGAAAGGCCACGTGTTAACATATTCATAGCCATTTCTGTATTCTACGACGCCTTTTACGACTATCTGTATATTAAAATTTATTGCAAATAGCCAAGTCTGGGGAAATTACTGATTTATATAAATGGTTTATAACAAAAGACAATCATATGTTTCTTTATACCAGGATACATAGAATAAAATATCTTTTGACATACATTTTTTATAAAATACTAGCTGTTGTGCGTGATTTCGTCCTCGTGGAATTGAATAATATAGCCTAATTTACTCGGGGATAATATAGCTTTCAAATGGTGAAAGAGTTTTTGAAATCGGTCCAGTAGTTCTTGATTTATTTCAATACAAACAAAAATACAAAAATTCAAAAATACAAGGTTTCTCTCTTTATAATATTAGTATAGAAGAGGGCAAACGAGCAGCAGCAGGAACACCGATGTGGTCCGTTGACCGCGTTCCAATGGACATCCACAACGCTAGAGGAACCGCAAATTCGTTGCCGGTCTTTACGAAAGAGGTAGGCTTGCTTCTTGAAGAACCCTAGCTCCTCCTAGTTTGAAACTACCGCCGAGTACAGAACGTACAACACTACCGCTTTGCGAGCAATTACTCGAGAGCACTTCTTTGCTTGTAAATAATAATTGTATTGTCATTCAATATTTTTCCATTATTTAATACAGTTTTCCTACAGAAATAGTGCAACTTTTTCTTTCTTCTTAGCGAAGAAAACATAACAACGATCCTTACACTATTCCTTAAAGTTTCCTGCAGTAAGCAATATATTATTGAAGAAGTCTATTACGTCGTCGGTTAATTTGTTTGTTTGTCAGAGCTCATAGGAGCACGAGGATCTCATTTGTCGGTATCTTATCTTATCTTTTCTCGTTAAATCGTGTTTTGGTAGACTATTGTCAGCTTTGTGAAGGATTCAAATGTTTTTGATTCATTCTGATGTTCAGAGTTAGTCTATTAAAAAGCCAATTAAAGGAGAAAAAACATCGAGCCAAATTATTTAAACTACTTATAATATTATTATTATCATGAATAAATCAGTTCACATTGTCAATCTACATTTATTATTTAGCATCCTAAATCAGAGTCACTATGAGAGTCCCTTAGAAGAGATAAGTATAAAATAAGGAATCTGCGCTTAGAGACTTACGGCCGAAGTTTCAAAGGCCACTCAAATATTTAAGAGCGTCTTACATGTTATACCCACACTTCAAGTCCAAATTCTATTGCGATCTCGTTTAATTTTGACACCACTTAGATTTTAAGCGACGCTTTAATTTAAATGGCGTTATAACATTCGGCTGCTAGTTGAAGAAAGCGTAGCTGTTCATCGCATTTTTCATACATATCTTCAAAGAAATCATTGGTAAAAAGAATCTTATTAACTAAGTTTTGTTAAAAGAAATCTTTGCCGACTGTAAAGTGAGTTAGTTAATACATTTATTATGGTTAAAGTAATTATAAAGAGCAATAGTTATGTTATAATTGGATCGTAAAAGTGAAGATGTTGGAGAGGCGAGTGTATTCCGTTGCTGAGTGTGCCCGCGCCCGGTTTATTGCGGATTCAATCAGTTTTATTGGTCGTAAGGGACTCGATGCTCGAATTGAAATTTCACTTGCCGAAACATACGTACCCTATATTGCCTAACTTTGTTTCAACTTTCGAAATTACTTGATCATTTTTATTAGATAGAAGGGGGCAAACGAGCAGCGGATCAACTAAATTAATTGGTCTAACGACCATGGACATCTACAACGTCAGAGGAACTATAGATGTGTTGCCAGGCTTTGAGGGAGGAGTACGCTCTTAAGAGAAGATACTTTTTTATGGATTAAAGGCACAATTAATGACGAAACAAGGAAATTATTTGTTAAATGTTTTAAGGCACCATAGCTCCTTGAAACAGAAGTTTTTAGGTATAAAAGATTGTAGAAAATTACAAGTAAGTAACGGCTTTACAGCCGCACTCAGAGTTATTTCATAATCAGTTAAAGGGCTCTCTTAATAATTAAATGACTGTTTTAATGGTGAATACCGTTTGTTAGTGTTAATTTATTGGTAGCGTCGTTGTATTTTATTAATTTAAATTAGAATAACAATTTTGATTACAAAACCTTTATGAAACATAATTAAAATAAACATCAACACAATGCCTTTTCCCTTTTCCCCGATGTGTTATCTCTCAAATCGCGTAGCCCGTTAGGTCCCATCCGCACTTCCTAACCGTTTGAAACGAGTCCCGGTTGACCCCAGTCGTTTGGTACGACCGCATCCCGATTGGACCCAGTCGTTTGAAACGACCGCCTTACCTTGACACGTTTTGTTTAATATCGCAAATGAAAGCTTTTGTTAAAGCCTCGATAATTTTTATATTGCCAGGAAAATGAAACAGTATTATAAATATAAGGATATTTTTTTATAACTAGCTTTCGCTTGCAACTTCGTCCGCGCGGAATTTAAATTTGCCTTGTTACTCGAGGTTAATATAGCTTTCTAACGGTGAGAGAATTGTGAAATTTTCAAAAATTTTAAAATCGTCGCAGTAGTTTTTTGTTATTTCAATTCACACAAAAATATAAATCTTTCCTCTTTATAATATTAGTATAGATTTACGATAGCTATTTTAACGCGTTTACAGATCAAATATTATTTCAAAAACTATACAACGATGAGAAACAAAAAATTAATTTATTATCACAGTTTAAATGCTGTAAACAGCAGTGGCTACTATCATAGACCTATTTTCTTGTATTAAATTATAAAAAAGACAGATTCTTATAATGAGAGAAGTTTATTTTGTCATACACAACACAAACGATTCAGTTGGCAGAAGTTTTGCCAGCTTTATTACGAGTTCAGTTGTAATTCGCTTCGCTCGCATGTCGACTGACAAATTATCTGGAGAGGGAGGCCGGCGGAGACATTTATCTTTGGATTGTCGCCGAATCTCATGTAATTTGCCGGATGATAACGCAACAATGGCCGCTTATATGTTATTAACAAGATTTATTTTTGGGTCAATTGTATACGAAATACCATAAGGCTGGTTGCTATGTCATACATCAATGTCAAAGTTGGACAAAATTGCAATAACATAGTGTTAAGGAAAACTCTGGTAAAATACCAAATAACAATGTTATTTGTTTTTTTTTTATAGAAGAAGGGGGCAAACGAGCAGCGGATCAAATGAGTTAATTGATCCGACGCCCACGGACATCTGCAATGCCAGAGGAACCACAAATGTGTTGCCGGCCTTTGAGGGAGGAGTACGCTCTTGTCTTGAAGGCCCCTAAGTCGTCGTTTTGTTGTCAAAATTGGGATGATTTTGATCTTAGATTTGTATGTACAGTCGCACCTGGATAAGCGAGAATTGAATTAGTGAGAAACCTCTATAAGCGAGGGTCACTGTACCGTCCCGAGGGATGATTTCCATAAGTGAGAGACTAATTAGAGAGAAAACTTTATTATTTCAAATATAGTGGTCCCTTGGCCTCTCACTTATCCATTTTCGACTCTAATTATTTCGTATACATTATAAAAAAATTGTATACAAAGCTGCAAAAAAAAACAACTACATGTTTTCTACAGTCTGGCTTACGTTCTAACAAGAATGGATAAATATGAATGAGAAATGATTTTATACCTTTTTATGTCAATTGATGTTCAACAAGAGTAAAAGAAAGTTTCTTTGAGTAAAATAACAGCGCCACGCTCCTCGGATTCAGAAATATTATGCTAACCTTTCAACGCAAATTATATTTTCAATAGGAAAACTCCGAGTCCGAAATCTTTTCAAGCCCATCCGTTCATTGTTCGTTTAAAACGAAAAGAATATATACACGCATGGATTGCTTTAAATGCCAAAAATTATTTATCAAATGAAGAAAATGTTCAGAGATATAAAAAAGGTTATAAATCTATTTTTGCTTCAAGTCTTATTCAAAGATGTTATTCGATTATATCACAAAGTGGCAAACGAGCAAGCGATCACCCGGATTCGCTGAAAAAGCGAAGCGACCGTTGCCCATAGACATCTGCAATCCCACAAGCGTTGTCTAACTTTAATCTACTGAGGAAGAGACGCACAGCAAGAGGATAATATCTCTTCCTATGCGTCCCCTCCCCTGCCAATTAAGTATACGAAATGTATTGGTAAACTCGGTAGAGCAACGTTAGCAAAAATATAATAAAGCTATGTCAATTGTTTTTAAAGAAATGTTAAAAGAAAACGTAGAACAATAAAAATAAAGTCGTAATAATACAAAGCTAATCTCCTCTACCCTCTTGCATTTTAAATTAATTTCAGTTTAAGTTGACATTGTATTCTCGTGAAACGGTTCCGTCTTCACAAAGACAAAAATGTAATAACTTTTAAAAGGCGCTTCTAATTTCAGAATTTTAACATTTTCTTTTGAGCGCTTTTTTCTGACGAGATTTTCTTTTGCTACTTCGCTTTTGATGTTTAATTATTTTATTTTTATGTATTATTAACCTTTACCCTGGATTTTGTCGTCTGTTAAAAGAGATAAATTAAATATGAAAATAACACGACAAAAATTAAAAAAAGGTAAATACAAAATTAATTTCTCTTGTTTTCTGTTTATAGAGACATGTTTAAATTATTCACTACATAGTATAAAACGAAGTCGCTTTGTCTGTCCCTATATCCCTATGTATGCTCAAATCTTTAAAACTACGCAACGGATTTTGATGCGGTTTTTTTATAATAGATAGGGTGATCCAAGAGGAAGGTTTATATGTACAGTCAAACCTAGATAAGCGAGAAACCTCCATAAGCGAGAATCATTCTTTGATTCCTACGAGCTACCTCCATAAGCGAGAAATTCGGATTAGAGAGAAACCTTTATAAGCGATACACAAATATCGCGATCCCTTGGACTATCGCTAATACAGGTTTGACTGTATAATAACATCCATTAAATAGTGGAGAAAGACTGTTATTTTTTAGGTTTCAATTGTAAGTAAATAATTCAGTTTTTTCCGCATTTTGGTAGTATATTTAGTATCAGTATTGCACCCGAGCGAAGCCGGGGCGGCCCGATAGTATATAAATAAACGCATGTCAGTGTATTTGTTTCTTTTTAGTGTTTATATTTAACAAGATTAAATACTGATCATGAGAAACTAAATCTCAAAGCTTCAATACTTAATTATTTGGTTTTACGATTCTTTGAACCAATTAAAGTAACGAAAAAGGTTTATTAGCGAACACATTTTAATCCATTTGAGTTATTTTTCAGCGGGGCTACCCAAAGTTCTTTTTGATCGGTGATATCGCTGATGGAATCGACAATAATGTATGAAACTGACTTTGACGTTTGATACAATCAAGTGATTGTCACGTGTGAGACATCGAACGTCAATGTCAGTTTCATACATTTTTGACGTTAGTTATAGATTCGCTTCGTAGCGAATGTACTTTGGGTAAGCCCCCTGTGTTACTAATTCACATAACAAATTAAGATCGGATTAGCTATTCGGTTGTTTTTAATCTTTATTTGTTTTTGAAGTTTAATGCCACATTACAAAAAGGTTTTAAGTCAAACAATGTGTTTTATTATTTTATATTATTCTCTGCAAAGTAGTTAAGGATAATAGGAAAGTAGTAAAGTAAGATCATCCCAAAGGGTAAGTTAAATATTCTGTAGGCGCAATTGTGTCGATACATTTCGCCCCGAGCCATTTGTAAATCATTATGATTACCCACAAGCCCACACAAGAGGCCGTTAAAGGTTAATTAAACTTTATCATTTAACTTTAAACGTATACCACTGTATTATTGTTTCGTATTTGTGCTTTATATTAAAAACGTAAAGGAAATTCAGATATTAAACTTCCGGAAAAATCATAACTTACTTACTCCGCTGGCGCAACGACCCAAAAAGGGTCTTGGCCTCCAACACAAGAGAGCGCCTTCGTCGTCTGTCCCGAGCTGTCTCCTGACAGTCGTTCGCATGTAATGAGCAGGTCCAGCTCCACGGCGTCTTCCCAACGATATCTGGGGCGGCCGACGACGAAAAATCATAAAGTAACTCTTAAAAAAAGGAAATTCTTTACAAATAATTCCTATAAATGTTACTATACCGTGAGAAAAAATATTAAATGTTCAAACAAGCAATAAAATATCGTATGATTCAAAAAAAGTTTCTGTGATATAAATAATGCATAAAGGACGTTTTGGATCGGCCTGTTTTATACAGCCTCGTATCAAAAGGTGAGGGATACAGCAAAGTACTGGTAGCAGTAAGAAGTGTAATGCTAAAGCCGAGCGCCCACCGCAAGAGAGTTATGAGCGAGATGGTGAGCTGAGCCTCAAATACGTTTGCGTCCCCACCAACAAACAGCTGAGCTAAGCGAGCCCAACGCCATAACGCAGCTCTCTCTTGACACAGCTCAGCTCTCTAGGACATTTCGACTCTTTTTGACACATCTCATTTCTCTTTGTTGGTTGGGACACAAGTATGCAGTTTCGTATAAAAGTGTAAATGGGTCCGTCCAGCTCCCGATCAGCTCTTTACTCTTTTGCGGTGGACGCTCACCTTTAGTAGAAGCGAGTCAATACATTAATATGTAATATTTAACACTCTATTAATATTAAATCTGTAAATAGAAATGTGGACGTGGAATTCTTTCAATCGATTCAAATGTAATTAAAAAGTAAATTGACAGTCAAATTGTCAAAAGCCGCTCAATATATATAAGAACGTTTTGTTAAGTCCACCCTTAAATTCTATATTCTACGGCGATCTCCTTAAATTTTGACGCCAATTAGACTTTAAGCGACGCTTACGTAACGAAGTATATGAGTGAGATTTAAACATTCGGCACTAAAGTACTTAAATTTCTTTTTCTCTCTAAAAATATACAATTCAGTAATAGTATCACGTTTCATAATAGACCCCCCATCGTAGGTCATAACTTAACCCCCTTGGCGAATAACGTGCAATAACACACGTGGGGGTTATTACTGATACAAGGCGGTAATATTCTTTAGACCTGTCTAATAAACGGCTTTCGAGGTCACCTACTTAAACACGGTCGCAATATTATCGCAAAAAGGTTAACTAATATTAGTATAGAAAATAATACAGATCTTTTAAATCAGGTTAAAGCACAGGTGAACAAATTACAATAGTTAATTATAGTCAAAAAGGATGTCTAAGTCGGGAGGGAGCTATGCTATCGCTTGGTTGGAAAGTGACTCACAAAGATTCACAAAGTGCTAGTGATCATAATTGAATTTCACATATAGCTATCGGGTCAGATAACTTATCGGACTCCCTGACAGTGTCAAAAAAGTGTCACTTGACCCATGTCATTACAGGTTTATGCTAATTAACAAAATAAAGGTTTGAATTTACTACTTTACGTTTTAGTTTCTTACTTCTATAGTTTTGCATTTACCCTACGACCAGAAAATCAGAGTTTACTTATCTCAACATCGTATAGATGTCTCGAACCGAGGGCACGCTATTGGGGCAGATCAATGTCTAGCTCTGATTGAATCTCAGACGCAACGAGACAAGAATATATTCACATTCAACCTTTTTACGCTCTTTGCCTTTATAACAAAGGGAATGTTGTTAAATAAAATGTATTATTATTGTATATTTCCAAACCGCTACGACTTAGGGTCCTTCAAGAAGCGAGCCTATTTATTCCTTATAGGACGGCAACGCATTTGTGGTACCTTGAATGTTGCAAATGTCCATGGACGTCGAAGATCACCTCGCTGATTCAGCCACTCGTTTACCTCCTTCTCTTATAAAAAAAATACACAAAAATTAAACTATACTTTTAACATTAAAATATCACATGTATTTTAGTAGAAATTGGATAGTAATTTTGCTTCAAAACTACATAAAATGAAATAAGAAAATCATGCGAACGAATAAAGTCGGTTTTAAATAGAATGTACGTGCGGTGCGAAGTGCGCAGTTCGGTTGAGCGACTTTGGTGTAAATTGCGATAAGAGAACTATTGGGGTATCGCCCGCGGCCGCGTAATGCCTTTGCGTCCATAAATTGTGATCATACACATTGATAGACAATTTATGAATGATTTAAATATAATTTGCTATTGTAATGTAATGTAGTTCGACCCATGATGGGCTCCATTTTCCTCAAGTCCACGACTAGCGCGTGTTTTGCGTGACTTCACCCATATCTTTGAATTTCTTCGCCGATATGTGCAGGTTGCATCACGATCTTTTTCTTCACTTTAAGAGCGTCGGGTACATGACGAGATTCGAACTCGGGACCTGCAGTTTATAAGTCAAAAGCTAAACCCCTAAACAGTAGTATTCTAATATTATTTATCAATCTATAGTCACTGTGAACAGAAACACCTCATAACGTGACACAATAAGTTTTTAAATCAACGTCCCGTTAAAAGTATGGGTTGTAAGTCATTTTATAAAAGTATTATAAACCAAATTATTAATTCGGTAGTTTGTAAGAAGTACAAACAAGTTTATGAATATTAAAATGATTAGCAAAAGGTACGGAAGGGAGCACCTTGTAAATTGGGTCCGTGGTTTCTATGAAAATTAAATAACAAATTCATATACTCTACAATTTTATCTAACAAAATATTCAAAAAAACGACGCATAGATTAAAATCTTCCAATCTTCTAATATAGTCGAACCCGGATAAGAGTGTAAGGGACCGCGATATTTGTCTTGCTTATAGAGGTGTCTCTGTAATCCGAGTTTCTCGCATATGGAGGTAGGTCGTCGGGACCAGAGAATGACTGTCGCTTATAGAAGTTTCTTGCCTACCCAGGTTTGATTGTGTAGGACTGTCAAGGCCATATTTTCAAAAGTCACTCAAATTTTATCGTCGCTTAAAATCTACATGTCGTCAAAAATAAACGAGATAGTTGTACAATTAGGATTTTCAGCGTGTACTTAACATGTAAGACGGTCTTAAATATTTGAGTGGCATTTGAACATTCGATAGTACTCGTATGTTTATTCAAATAATATCATGTCTTGGTAATAAATAGTCTGTAATAACATACTTTCTTTGGTAACATTAAGGGTTTTCCACCTCGAGGTTTTCCGAAGAAAAATGATGCTATAAGTAGGGCTTTCTGCGTGAATAAATTGACGCACATTATGTAATTTATTTCTAACGCTAATTCTGCTTTAAAATAACCATGACATTACAAAACTAAAATCAACATAGTTCTACCATTTATTTGGTTTAGTTAAATAAGCGTCAGTGGCTCAGGGGTTTTAGCTCTTGACTGCATCTGCAGTTCCCGAGTTCGAATCTCGCCATATACGTCTTTTCGATTTTCGAATTTCATATCATATTTACGATGAAGGAAACATCGGGTTGCAACTTGCATATTGGCGAAGAGATTAAAAGTTATGTATGATATTGACCCGAACTGAACCAGCGTGGTTGACGGCCTATTTATACCTTAGGGTGGGCTCGAAGCCTCTCTGTTGGGATGAATAGTAAGCTGAAGATGATGATGATGGTGATGTACTAGTTAAATAATAAATAGACGATAGTTTGAAAAAGTCAGGGGTCTAAAATTAATTAGAATGTAGGTATCGTACGCCTAGTTATTGCTTCATTAATCACTTCTAGCTACTCCGAAAGGTTTATCAAACAAGTTGAAGTTCGTCAGTGTGTGGCTGTTTTTTTATTTATTTTTCACTAGCGACCTCTGCAAACCTTTTGAATATTTAAACAGACACGAGGGCAACGCGTGCCTAATCATCCGAAAACGCTCCATTAAGCTACCTTTTCTCTTATCTTTGTTTTCTTGTTTATTTTGCATAATTTAGATGTTACATTTTAATTTCTAATGGTCTATCTTGTACATCTGCACTATTATATAAAACAATAACGCTTTTTATGTTTGACCCTATATATCTTGAATCTTTAAAACTACGTAACGGATTTTGATGCGGTTTTTTTAATAGATAGATTGATTCATAAGGAAGGTTTATATGTATAACTAGCGACCCGGCCCGGCTTCGCACGGGTGCAGTTATTATTATTATGTTATATACAACGTTCACAGTTTTTCTGTAGTGTATTTAG
>QDHC01002582.1:223904-234402 GCA_013186455.1 Papilio dardanus tibullus | reverse complement strand
TAACTATTAAAAAGCAAATTCATTTTATCTGGGGGTGGCTGGTCACTTCACAACAACGAAGTATAAAGGCATCTAATATTTACAAATAAAATTCAAACATACACTTAACTTTGCAGTAATAACAAATTATGCAAATGGTATTGTTATAACGCCAGAAGGCCAAAGCTCTCGAGAAAAGCTCCGACGCTTGCAGCGAAAGCTCGTAACCGCCTCGCGTTATTGCAGCTTTACTTTCTAATACATACTACACAGGGATAAACGAAAACTTAAATACATATTCGTGGTAACTACAAAACATCTATAAAAACATTATTTACAAGTTTTTTTTTATATTACAGTTTATTAGATCTAAAACCGTACTCTTTTTTATAATTATTTAGTTTTTAAAGTATCAAAGTCGCGAATAACTTTATCTTATTAAATCCATCAATGTAAAATTAAACGCATTTATTTTAAATGGATCAAACAAGCGCCGATCTGAGCGTGATAAGTGTAAATTACTCGTACTGTCCACGTTGTGATAAAGTGTTAATATTTTCATACTTTTTTTTACATTCTTTTAAAATTATATCGATAATTTTATTTAAACCAAACCGAAACTGGCTTAATTAATACTGTAAAGATATTAAAATCATAGTCGTCTATTATTATTCAATTATTAATAGCTTTTAGAATAACAATATTAAATCAATCCAATAACCGTTAGCCACAAAGCTGAAGTTATTGCTACTTGAGAAAGCAATAGTTGACAAAATGAGATTAAATTGAATAAAGAATAAACCAAAGCATTATTACAATATAATAAACTGTAAACTTAATTATAAAATGCAATAATAACAAAATAAATTGTATGTTTAAAAGTTCGAAACGAATAGTTACTATGATAGAAAGATCTCCGAGGCGGGAACAAACTTTTCATGCAAAACATGTTTAAACTTTAAACACTATGCTTCCTTTACACGTAATTGTAACAAAATGAATAGATTAACATGCTTGCCGGTCTCAGAATGCTTAATTAGTAATTAAGAAAGAAGCTAAGTGTAGATTTCTTATCCCAATATTAAAGTAAGGAGAAACAAATAAGATTCTGAGTGTTGCAGTTATTAATTGCTAGATGTGTATTAGAAAACAATTCCCCGCAGTATAAATGTATCCGGGCTTCATTTGCAATCCATGCATAAATCAGCAGCGGTTCAGAGACAATTGCTGCGAGTGTGGGCCGGCTAGTGCCCCAGTGCCTCCAGTGCACCCAGTGCCTCCAGTGCCCCCATGCCTCCAGTGCCCCCGGTGCTCCCAGTGCCAACAGTACTGCCAATACTCTCAGTGTTCCCAGTGTACCCAGTGCCTTCAGTGCCCCCGGTGCCATGCCTCCAGTGCAGCGCTGTATCTCTTCACCGATAAGCTTGATTAACTGCTATCTGCTAAATGTCAATTGTATGTTGAATGCACGCTTTTTCACATTTATACCTAACACAAATTATTTTCATTTAATACCTTTATCAAACCTATTGTTTTACGATTAACTAAGTACAAGGTAAAACATATTACATACGCTAGGAGGAAAGTTTAAAAAATACAACAGCATTTAACCATTTCAATTTACACAACCCATATATTAACAGGAGCGTGAAATCTGCAAAAAATTAACAAAGGGAACGGTTACAGGAGGGAATAAAACATAACATTCATTGTTTTAGGTTTTATTAATACTGTTTTTGTTCATTTTTACGAGCAACCATATTGAAAGCTTTTCATACATTGCTAACTCTGTTAGATATTTCGTTTGATATAGATAAAATCAGACAAAAACTATTATTTACTCTACTTAGTTCTTAGAAGTTGTCGTCTGGAAGAAGAAGGCTGAGACCTATACCTAAAGAGGTTTCAATATTTTCCAGAAATAAACTAACAATACTAATAAGTGAAATTAAGTTTTAACTAACAACATTCAAGTATGTATTGAAATAACTCAAGAACTACTGGGCCGATTTAAAAAATCTTTCACTCATAGAAAGCTACATTATCCATGAGTCACATAGTCTATTTTTTAATTCCACGCGGACGAAATCGCGAGCAACAGCTAGCATGTAAATAAAAGGCTATTATTACTATAGTTCTTAGACTGTAGTTGCTACATTGCAGTCTGATAATATTATTTCTTGTCAAAAAGAATATACCAAAATTAGTTGATTTTATATTTATGGTAACCAAATCATACATGAAACATGTGATGTCCCAATTATTAGGTTTACAACTGTTAAAAGTAGCGTTCAATAAACAAGACGTATTACATTATTCAAACTTTATACCGGCTCTTGTTTATCGAGTGCCTACATCCCTTTACACTTTACATCCCGCCGATACCTAAAATCGTGTTCAGCAAATCTCGCCTGTAATAGCGAGCGGTCATACAGTTTGTATGTGACTGTACATGGTGTACGGAGGAGCATCGTTTATGTCCCTCACGTGGGTCTCCTACAGTTTTATAGCATTCTATCAGTTTTATTGGTCGTAAGGGGCTAAGTGCTGGAATTGAAATTTCAACTCGCATGCGCTCAATATTGTATTGCTTTTATAACATACGATATAGTTTATTACTTTAAAATAAGTTATAATAGTTCAACATAAAACGTCTGTTCCATTCTGTAGGGTAAAAGCACCAGTTCTCGTCCCCAAGACCTATTATCCATTTCAAATGTAACTTCTTAATTATATAACTTTAACATTAATTAATTCTACATTACATTAGATAGATAGATCGGCAATTATTTTCTTTCTTAAGAGCAGTATTTTTAAGACATCTCCCGACATTACAAGTCAATAGATTCCTCTGCGCGGTCTCTGCGGGTGAGAGCCGCGGGGCACGCGGGCGGACTCCGATAGCTAGTTTCAGTGAGGTTAATGGAGCGCGCAGCCAGTCTAAGTGTTTTCCGTTTTACTTCACAAAGGCTGTCTCTAAGTATCCAACATTCAAGTATACTTTAAAAACATTTATATTAGTTTAAACTGCAATTTGTCTTTGTCTTAAGATTCTAACCCGAGAGAATAGTGTAAATCTTTAATGCTCTTTGGTTTAGAATTGTAATGTTTCTCCGTTACTTTTGCGGTATTTAGTTATCTTAAATTATAAGTATGCAAATAAAAATAAGAAAAATAGTTTAGATTCGATTATAATTTGATTAGGCATGTTTTTGCTAAGCTAAATAATAGCTATCATTGAATCTTATCTTTATCGATATGGATCTACTATTTTGACTGGGTTATTATATTTTGTCAATTTTCTGGGGCATATTGTATAGTTTAGTAAAAACTAGTGGATTTCTAGCCAGCCTTGTTTAAGTAGGCGTTGACCCGAAATCTCTTTATGAAACAGCAGCGAGCGGTCTGTCCTGAATTTTATACAATCTAGCCTAAATTAATTCCAGCAAAAGGTATTTTATTTAAGATTGAAGCGACCTCGTGGTAAATGTTCAATTTAATATTGTCGGGTTCGGGTTTTCATATTTTCATATTTCTTAGAATTTTTTATGAGAATTTTAATTTTGCTCTTTTGATGTAAACATAATATTACAGAATTTTACTAAAAAAATAAGCATATTTGGAACAACAATATTGTAAAGCTTTAATAAACTGATCTATTGTTTTAACTTTTACTTAATATCTTGATACCTAAATGTAGTCAATAACTGTCTCTTGAACCCTTTCATCAAAAAAAAATCGTAACTTGGAAAGTTTCTGCAATGCAAGTATCATATGCCTCACTTATCTAACATTGTATATTATGAAGCATCATAGTACAATGCAGCAAACAATGCGTTGTTGTTACACGACTTAATCAAGCTCTGAATAATGTGCAAATGTGCACCAATCTCCACGGCGTTGTGCGAGATGAAGACGTAACGATATGAATATTCACAGCATACATAATCTGATTTATAGAACATCTAAGCTGCTTATACTCCTCGTACTCAGTTCGTGATGAAATAGAGTCCCGTTGGACGATGCGTACCAGAGTATTTGGTAGAGGTTCCCCTATAAGATTTGTACTAAAACATGTCATATATAGAAGGAGAAAGACAAGTGAATTTCTTCTTAATAGGCGTCTCCTCCTATGTCGATAAGGTAAGGCAAATCTGCAGATTCAGATGATTTTATGTCCAGAAAAATTTTGCATATTGAAACTTTTAAATTGAAAATATGACAATCTTTTATTCTTATCTGAATGGGTATTAGAATTTATAATATATTTAGCTTAAGCTGGTGAGTTAGAAATAGTATTTGAACGCGTAGCGGGCATTGTCCGCAGTTAAATAATTCGGTTCCATTTGCGGCGAACGTGGCTTGGCTCACACTGTTAGACCATGTTATATTAGAGCCACTGAACATTGTGCGGTGATTTTTTAAAAATTATTTGATTTTAATAAGTTTTCAACTATTATATCACTAAACATTAACATTTTTTCTATATTAAAGTTACAGGCTCCACCGACAAAGATCAATGTAGTGTATTGGCTATGGTCTGGTTGTCTCTGGGTGTCTCGAGCACGCCATGTTGACAGTCGTGTCACAGACGCCATGCGGGCGCGAGGCGGTGCGCGCGTTGCGTACGATTATGGACATGGTGTAGTGATGATTGAGCCATAATATACCCCTAAGACTGGAACGTTACAATCGAGTTCCTTAAATTAAAAAATCAGATATTTAGTTTACTTAATTCCTATTTCAATAGACAGCTATTGATTTTCTCTATGAATAATTATACATTATTTATTTTGTAAGCGCCTGCAAAGTTTCTCATTATTTTGGTAAATATTGCAGGGATGTTAAGTACCCTAGTTAATGCTGCGCTATAAAATGTACTTTACTATGACAGCGTATCGACAAAGCGATGAAAATGCAAACAATATTATTCCGAAATGTAGCTATAAACATTTCATAGCAGTGCAAATATAACTTGTATCGAAACTTTAGTAGTTACCATTTGAATACGAATTATAATTTCATATTAATATGGCATATTTATGTAAAATAGTGTTTAAAATTCGGCAATTATTGCTATGATTTATTTTAACAGTGGTAGAGCCCACTTTAACATCTTCGCACGAATTGTCCGGCTCGCCCGCTGACGTACTACGACCACACAGAAGATAGGCGTCAAGTGGAAGCTATTCCGTATTTCGCTTGAAGAGTGTGGTGCCGGAGGCATAATTTTTGTCCACTTTCTCTTCCTATCTTTTCCTTACAAGGAATTGATGGGAAAGGGAAGTGTTTTGGCGGGGGAGGGGACGCATAGGAATGAGGTATTATACTCTTGCTGTGTGTCTCCTCCTCCGTAGATTAAGGGTAGGCAACGCATCTGCAATTGCAGATATCTAAGGGCAGGGGTAGCTTTAGATTTTTCGGCGAATCTTGGTGGCCACCAGCTCGTTTGCCACTTTACATTTAAAAAAAAATATACATGATGTGATATATGTATTTTTTTCTACAAACGTTAACTCTGTCATGCATGTTCATTTCTTAGCTTAATTTTCATAAAAATATGCTAAATAGGTTTGGCTATTAATATTACTAATTGTATTCACACTGTTTCATTTTATTTACAATTTAATCACTAATCACTGGTTGCTAATGAGTGTACTCGTATTTTATCTAAACACAAACAGTAATATTCCGAGCTCATTAGCAGTGTAATATTTGCTTCATTCAAATATTCAATACAAAATGGATAAATCCTTTCAACATTGTGTGGACAATGCGAGCAATATTAATTTGAAATAATCATTCTAATTTGTTTTCATAGATATGTGTGAAGTCGACCAACGCGCACTTGGCCAGCGTGGTTGACTATGGCCTATTTGCCCCTTAGGGTCGGCTCCGAGCCCTTCGGCGGGGACCTATAGTGAGCTACTGGATGTGGATTGTAATTTGTAAATTAAACAAAAAATATTATAATTTATAAACATCAGTAAATGAAAAAAATGTGTTTATTTAAAAATACATTCAAATGTAAGGCATAAAAATATTTTATTAAAATTTATGGAAATAACGACCTGTAACCAAAGAAATCATTAATAATTTAGATTCGAATATAAATACTTATATTATTTATGTATTATTTCATTATAGAAATACGATCAAACTATTTAAATTATTATAATGTCTTTTAATTCAGTTCAGAATAATATTTTTGTGACAAAAAACAATTAAATAATTTCGAAGAATTTATTAAAAGTTTCGTGAGACATTTTCTCTCTCTCCGACCCCACCACCATATGGGTCTGGTGGTAGGGTCGGCTTTCCTGATAGTTTCGGGGGAAAATGCAAGGAAATGGTAGGAGTGCTGAGAATAGTCAAATGAGAGGCTTTATAGGGAGACACAAGCTGCTTCTCTATTCAAGCCCGGTGTAGCTGTAAATGCCTCCTCAAGGCAACTCAGTTACAAAAAAAAATGCTTCTCTAGGCAGTCCTATTCTATTAGTCGTAGGTCGTCCTTCTAGAGCAGTCTCATTCTGTTCGTCTTGATGAACGGTAGTTATTCCTGAACAGTCACATTCTATACGTCTAGTCAAACAGTCGCCATTCCTGAGTAGTCATATATCATGATTCATCCCCTTTTAAAAAAATAACTTGGAAAGCGATTTCCAATAATAGACTAATTAAACTATAATATCTACCTGTAAATTAAATGCATTGTTTCCCAATGTTTATTCCGTACTTCCGAGTCCTCTTAATAGTTCTGTAAAGAAATAAATAACGAAAAAAATGTATTAAAATTGAGATTAATTAATTTATTTAAATTGAAAGAGCGATAACATCAAAAAGGGCAAACGGTAAAAAATAACGAAAAATGTAGAAATAAACACTCACCAGTTAAATTCAAATTATTAATAAGTTCTAAAAATATAAACAAAATAAATCGATTAAATGCGGTTCTCATATATTACAAACTGACACAAAATATCAAAACGATTACCATTTAAAGATGCATTTTCTGCAAGGTCTCCAGCACCTGTCAAAAAACAAGTCAAGGATACATAACCTCCTTCTGTGGAAGTCGGTTAAAAATATGGGACCAAATGGCAGCTATTTTGCATCTAACCAAAAAAGAATCACGTAAATCGATCGGTTCAGAACTCGCTGCTCAATTTCCGAACATACATAAAAAAAACTCATTGACTTGATAACGTCCTACTGTTGGAAGTCGGTTAAAAATATATAACACATTTATTAATACTTTCAAAATTAAACGAGATCGTCGTAGAATTTGAAGTCTAAGCGTGGACTTAACATGTAAGATGCTCTTAAACATTTGAGTGCCGTTTGAACATTCGCCCGTTAGTTTACAAAGAACCAATAGGTTTTTCTACAGACATTTGAGTAGTGGAAACGTTTGATCCAAAGAGATATTATACATAGAGGGAGCGCTCCATAGTAATTTGACGTTAAAAGCGTGCCGGGAAAGAAATTATTAAAAAAGAAAAATTTTGCCAGTATCATGAAAAAAATCCCAAGTTTGGGATAATGTGTGTTTTTTAAATTTTTATTATTATTTAATTTAAAACAATTTAAATCCAAACAACATTTTTAACAAAGACAATTTTTGTTTTGTGGTTGTTATAAATTTATAGTTAGCGTTTTAAAAATGTCTCGATTATAATATTAAACTTTAGCAAATACTATGAAATAAAATTTTAATATGAGAAAAGAGGTTACATTCGGTCGACTTTTTATGTCGGCAAATGTAACACTAGGGGAAATCTCCCTACGTGAGACCTCCGGAGGTCAAATAAAATGCCTCACTTTTAGGCTTCGAGTGTTCCATCTATAGTATAATATATCTTTGGTTTGATCTATTGAAATATTTCAAAACTATAAAATGTATTGCGCTTACCTTGTACTGTTTCATTAAGTGCGTCAAATACTATGAAAAAAAAATAAACTTTTTAATAATTAAAATAACAAATATATAAATAAATGATAATTTTATTTTATATACTGTAATAATACGTACATGATCCAGGTAATTGTGCATTCTGAAATAATAATTAAATTAGTATATTTTTAACGAAGAAACTTAAAAACTATTGAATTTATTATAAAAAATATTTTACAATAAGAATGCTTAATAATGCTATTTGCAGCATTATTATATATTTACTTTTTTCACTGTAAAAAATAGATTAAACATATTTTGTAACATTTGACTCACGCTTATGAAGACTAAGGAAAAAAGAAGCGCTACAATGATAATCTTCATCCTGCCTTGCTGCGAAAATATTAAAAACCGCCAATTAATCTATTTTCAAGGAATAAAATTAAATCAATTTATAACATTTTACCATATAATGTTCACTGCCGATTACCGATGCTTAAAAAACTGGATAATTTAATTTATTTCAATTGTTTTTATAAATAAAATATGTTAATTAACATAATTAATAAGACACAATCATAATTACGTAAAATGATAAAATTAATTAACAAAGGATGTTTTAAGAGATATTTTAAAGAGACAGGTTTTTCGTGAATATGTTTATGATTACTTAGGGTTCTTCATGCAGCGAGTCTATGTACTCCCTAACCGGCAACGCATTTGTTCCTCGAATGTTCCAAAAGTCCATGGAAGTCGTAGATCACCTCGGTGATTCATCTGCTCATTTGCCCCCTTCTCTTTTAAAAAAAAATCTTGAATAATAAAATATTAAAAATGTTTTATAAGTAGTAATGCAAGCAATGTAATGTTTAAGTTGGTAGATAACTCCACAACTGGCTGTAATAACAAGATAATGAATATTCCACTTGAATTAAAATAAAAAATAATTGAATACTAATTCCACAATAAACAACTTAATATTACCTAATTAATATTGAATATTATCAATAATCCTTTGAATATCAATTCAAAAAGTATTGTGGAGTTAAATAACAATAAGTAATTTATTGTATTTTATTGTTACACTAGTTGTTGCTGGCGACTTTGTCCGCGCGGAATTAAAAAATATAGTCTGTTACTCGGTGATAACTTTCTAACGGTCAAAGACTGTTTGAAATCGACGAAGTTTTTGAATTATTTCAATACATATAAAAATACAAAACTTTCTTCTTTAAAATATTAGTATAGATGAAGATTTTTATCCACAATACTTTGTTTCTTGTAACCAATAGTGATTTCGAGGAAATATCGACTTGAAATATTTTTAATTTAGAAACGATCCTCCTTTCGGTTCAATAAATAAAGTCTCTGTTTTAATATTAAACAAAGGAATACACACAAAGCCTCTTTTATGAATAAATTCTTTGTAAAGATTTCCACGTAAGCCAACTTCGTATAAATCCCTTGAATTTTCATATATCTTATTTTTAATATCCATTCTGTTTTCGATCTAAGTATATTTAGAAATTATACTAGGATAAAAAAATGTTAACTTCATTCCTATACTATAAAGGTGAGCGCCCATCGCAAAATAGTAAAGAGCTGATCGGGATCTGGGCGGACCCATTTTCCACTTTCATACGAAATTGCGTACTTGTGTCCACACCAACAAAGAGAAATGAGATATGACAAAAGGAGCTGAAATGTTCTAGAGAGTCGAGCTATGTCCGAGCTGTCAAATAAGACAGCTGCGTTATGCCGTTGGGCTCGCTTAGCTCAGCTCTTTGTTGGTGGGGACGCAAGCACATTTGATGCCGCTCAGCTCAAAATTTCCCGCTCATAACTCTTTTGCGGTGAGCGCTCGGCTTAATGCCAGGTTTTTCCATTGCTAAGGAACTCTGAAATCCACGTGAAAAGAATATGAAATGCGTCTGCTCCTGTAAGGGTTGGGACATGAATAATTTAGCAAGTCTTTGTCATCTGACGCGTGTTCTGATGGAGATTTGATATACTCTTGTAAGTTAGAACTTGTTATACGAGTATAACTTGATAGAAATATATTTTTTAAATAAAGTTGTTTACGTCGACTTAATCGTGGTTTACACGTAATATCAAGTGTATGGTGTACTTTGTTTCAGTTGAGGAGACAGACTTTTGGAGTTACATCATAAAAAGACAGTTAAATAACTAAAAAAATAAAATTTAAACAGCGTCGCTTGTTCTGTTTCGATGTATTCACTTGTGACAACAGGGGTTACCAAAAGTACATTCGCTACAAAGCGATTCGATAGCTAACGTCAAAAATGTATGAAACTGACAATGACGTTCGACATCTCACAACTTGTCATGTGACAAGCACATGACTTACTGAATGTTATTGTCAGTGTCATACATTTTTGTCGATTCCATCAGCGATATCGCCAATCGAAAAATACTTTGGGTAGCCCCCGAAATAGCAACCGACAGGATCACAATTCATTGGTTGGTTATCTTGACCGACCCCTGCCGCCCCGCCGGCCCGTCGCCCCTCCGCTGCGCTCGATAAACCGAATCGTTCCATTTCACCAATATTGCTATGCTAATATTTGAAATTAAAATTAAAACGATTTTTGTATCACATCACGT